>JZKD02S0666347.1:167199-187682 GCA_000966675.3 Picea glauca | reverse complement strand
TAAAATGTTTTTTGTGTTATCTATCCAAGACTAATAAAGTGCTCTCAATAATGTAGACGTTGCATCTTATCGTCCTCCAGGATCATCTCCCATCCAGAGGTGAAGAGAGAGAGGTGTTGTAGTAGGGGTAGTTGTCACGGATCTCGGGGCTATTGAATATAACCTAGAGGGACTAACCATGAATGTCCCTAATTCCATGGTGAATGAACTTCCTAGGCACTATCAATGCCACACAGTTGGTGTATCTGCATCTATTGGTCGACTGCTACGTAAACTAGCATGGGAAGTTGCTTGTTACAGCAAGCATCATCCTTGATTCTTTTTATACATGAAGCTATGAGCTTCATTTTTTGATATTTTGGTCTCTCCACAAACACTTTTTGTAACTTTTGTCGTTATAAATATAAAGTTCCTACCGACTTACATGTTTTTTAAAAAAGTATGATTGGTTTTATAAATGTCTCAAATGTCTGTCTAACACATAATTAGCTAATGCATATATCAATGTATTTAGACATCTATGAATATGTTGATACTCAATGTAATCAAAATGTCTTTCCAAGACACGAATTCGTAAATATACCCGTAACAAAGTAGGACTTCGGAAGGAATAAATGTTACTAAACTATAATACTACTAACTATGAATCAAGTCATACAATAAGATGATGGATGCCAAGTGAAACGATGTCAGTTAAAAACTCAATAAATGCATTGTATTCCACGATATTATTAGTTCCACGACCAAGGCAAACACCATGTAGACTAATCAATTCATCTATAGGTGCATAGATTTTCCAAGAAGAAGACGCTAAGTTTTGAGTACTTCGACTAGCAACATCAACAAATCCGATATAGGTTAGCGAAGACACCGACATATGGAAACCAAGCACAATACAAGGTAATAGCCGAAAGGCGAAAACAAAAATGAAAAAGCACACAAGAGTATGATACACTAAAAATACACAACACTTATGCAAAAATAGTTTAAGCATAGTACTTCTTCAAGTAAAGCCCATTTCTGGGTTCACTCAAAGGAATTCCATCATAATCTACCAGCTCATAAGTCCCTTTCTCCAACACTAGTTTCACAATACAAGTTCCATGCCACATGGTCTCAAATTTATTGGCCCCTAATAAGTCACGATCCTATTCATAAAGGAGAACCAAATCACCCTCAAAAAATACACATGGTTTGACATGCTTGTCATATTGAGCTTTGACACACTTTTTTCTGAGTTTCAATGAATAAGGAAGCATCATGACGAGTCTTGTCTAATTGCATCAAATACAAGAGACGTTCCTCCTAAGCTAAGGTGTTAGGGAGAAGTTTGAGAGCTAGTTTAAAAGATGGGATTTCACATTCAATCGGCAGAATTGCTTCAATACCATATGCTAATTGAAAGGGTGTGAACCTCATGGTAGACTTAAAAGATGTTTGATAGGCCCATAATGTCGATAAAATCATTGTGTGCCAACTTGACTTGTGAATTCCTACCATCCATCGAAGCATAGTAGTGAGAACTTTGTTAATTGCTTCAACCGAGCCATTGGCCTGTAGATAATAAGGGGTTGAGTTTTCAGTTCAAAGACCCAACTTCTCGGTAAGTTCAGACATCATGAAGTTGTGAAAATGACTACCATGGTCAATGACGATGGATTGAGGGACACCAAATCTAGTAACGATATGATTGAATATGATTAACGTTGCAGTTTTCTCGGTATTATCAAATATAGGCATCACCTCGGCCCATTTAGTGAAATAATCCACGGCTATGATGATGTATCCATGCCTCCCAGACGAGTGAGGGTTACATATCATGAAGTCAATTCCCCATTTATCGAATAGATTAACGGAAAATACAGGGTGAAGAGGAGCAGGATGAGCTCAGATATTATTGTTGTAGGTTTGAAAAGCGTGGAATTTATGAATGGCAGTAATGCAATCCTTAAACAATGAAGGTCAAAGATAACCAACTCTTAAGGTATTTTGGGCAATGGCATACCCAAACATATGGCCGCCACATGCTCTAGAATGACAGTCATTCAAATATTTCTCAGCTTCATCATAGATGAGACATCGTCAAAATATGGAATAAATACCACGACGGTAAAGGGTATCACCAAGGATAATGTATTTATGGGCTTGATACCTAATACGTCGGCGATCTGTACTAGAAATATTAGGCCAAAAAGTTTGGGTTTGGATATAAATTATAATGTCTCCATACCATAGGTCGTAAGAACAGATCAGAAATAGAGATTCATCAGGAAAGGAATCTTCTGCCATAGTTTTTGTTTCAGTAGAGGGAAGGTCACATATCAATTTTGAGAAAACCAAAGACTTCCTTGACTTGGTTCGCTTAAACTCCAAATCAAAATCTTGGAGAATAACTATCCATTTAGAGTATTTTCCCCCCAATAATTGTTGAGTAAGGATGTGTTGCATGGGGTTGCAATCAGAAATGAAAGTGGTTTTGCGTAATAAGATGTAGTGACAAAAAAGTTGAACATATTGACAGCTACCAGGGCCAGTTTCTCCACATGTAAATATTTGTTTTCTAGTTGTGAGACTCTGACTCAAATAATATATCACATGTTTGTCATGTGAATCATCCTCTTGGACTATAACCATATCAATGGTAGATTCTGAAGAAGCTAAGTACAGGAAATAGTCTCGACTATAATTGGGTAGAAATAAAAGTGGTGTATGGGTCAAGGCAAGTTTCAAAGCTTCAAAGGCTTATTTGGCAGTGTCATCCCATACAAAATCGTAACCTTTTTAAGAAGTCAAGTAAATCCTTTCGTTAATTCAACATAGTTGGGGATGAATTGACGTAAAATGTTTTCCTTCCCTTGCAAACTTTGGAGCTGGCGTAGTGTGGAAGGAGAAGGTAAAATGAGGATAGCCTCAACCTTCAGCGGGTCTACTTTAATCCCATTTATAGACACGATAAAACCAAGAAGTCATCTGGACTCCACACAAAAAACACATTTATGTGGATTCAATCATATGTGATAATAACGAAAGCGTAGGAAAATGGCCCGTAGATGTGTCGGTTGATCTTGACGACGCATAGAATGTCTCGGTAGATCATCTAGGTAGGGTTGTATAATGTGATTAATGTCTTGAAAAGCATAAGACATAGCACGTTGAAAATTCACACCAGCATTTTTGAGACCAAAAGGAATTTTCTGGTATGGGAAGGTTCCCCAAGAGAAAATAAGAGAATTCTTATGTTGATCCCCAGGTTAAATATTGATTTCATTATAGCCAAAGAAATTGTCCATCAAGGAGAATATTTCACTCCCGGCACAGTCGTCAAAAATATGGTCAATGAAAGGGGTCAGATAATTGTCTTTGGGAAAAGATTTGTTGATATCCCTTTACTATACACAAACATGGATTGTGCCTTGTTTTTGTTAACCGAAAAACAATTGGACACCCAATCGATCAAAGCTACAGGATAAACAAAACCGGATTTAAGAAGTTTTTCAACTTTGAGCTTAATAGTAGCATCTTTTCTTGGGTGTATTGGGAGAAGTCTCTGTCAAATAGTTTTAGCATCCAGGTAGGTCTTAATATCATGTACAACAATATCTGGATCAATGCCAAGAATTTATTCGTAACTCCAGGCAAAGACATCACAAAATTCTTGTTAAAGAGATTTGTAAGTATAGACCTCATCAGCAGAACATGAGGCACCGCTGTGAACATTTTCCATGACTTTGGGATTAATCAAAATATCAATAGGGATGGTAGGTGAAATATTTCCTAATCTCCCTTGATACAAAACATCATGTGTTGGTTCAGGAACAGAGGAAATAATAATAACGGTAGACGAAGTCAAAATCCGTTGATAACTCTCTATGGTCTCGGGTTCCAGGAAGAGAATAGAATGCTTATACCCATCGTCCCATGGGGTATATTCCATAGACATAATTGTCATTATCATCTCATCAGTGGGAAATATCAAGTGAAATGGATTAGGAGATGTATCAATGAGAGAACGAGGAGAAGGAGTTTCCAATTGAATATCTTGATAATCCAATTCTACCGGACTCAAAGGCATTTGGTCGTCATAACGAAGATAGTTGTCAGAGATAGGTACTATCCATGGGTCATAAGACTCAGGGGTTTCACTAACAGAAGTCGATATCATTTTAATCGAAGCGAAAAAAGGAGGAGGAATATCGGGTGGTGGAATAGGAAATGTACCCATTAATGATGAATCTTTTAACAGACCCACACCGGAATTATCATAACTGGGAGGTGTTTTCACGATGAAAGGTACGTTTCTAGTACATGAATCAAAATTAAAGAAGGATAGTTGATCGACAGTAATGAATTTTCCTTACTGTGGGAAATGTAACACATGGAAAAGAGTAGAAACAACTTCTCGCATGGAATCAATCCAACTACGGCCAAGTAAAAGGTTGTAATCAAGAGGTGCATAAAATACCTCAACCTCAACATTAAGCTCTTTACCTTCTAACGTAATAGACAGCGAAGGAAGAACACCATAAGGTTTAAACCATGTACCATTAAAATCCTTGAGAGTATTTTGTGACTCGGTAAGGGCAGGAGAGCCAATGGATTTCTAACAAGTAACAGACATGACGCAAGTCAAGGCTCCTTCATCAATAATGGTTCGCCAAATATAATTGTTTTCCACAACAACTTGGATTTGAAAATCTAATTTAGGAGCAATCCTTGGAATATGATCTTCCAAGTCAAAGATTATCAAATTTGTATCGGTAGAATCAATTCCACCAATAGCCTTTAACAACGCCTTATGTTGTGTAGGAAAACTTTGAAGGACTTTGAGAGCTGACATCGCAGAGGGTGCTTGCGCAATGTCTTCTAAAATACTATAGTTTTGGGAAGCACGTGCATGAGGATTAAATGAATACTTTTGAAAAACACCCTTAGGGGGAGGACAAAGAACTGTATCTAGGCCCGATCGTTCGAGATGAAGAGGACCGTTTGGAGGTGAAGTTGGTGGAGGAGGTTGAACCAATAGAGGTGGTGAGTCATCAACTTTCTCTTTTGAAGGAGAGTAATCTTTGGCTTGAGTCGCAACTGCAACTTCATTCTTCCTGGAGTCACCAGTACACATGAGTACATAAGACATGGTAGAGGGAATAAGTAATTTAATATACCTCACAGTAATTTAATATACCATTTGGTTGTTGAACACATAAGAGTTCGTTGGAAAATACTTACTCTTATAGATTCATCCATAAAGGAGTTGGATGAACACCAAAGATGGAATGTCATAATGTGATCTCCCGATCGGTTGTCAAACTTAGGAATGTCTGATGGAAAATTGGCAGGTATGATAGGCCAATAAGGAGAATGAAAAATAAGATCATTGAAAATCCTAAATAAATCCAGTAAATCCAAAGTAGCAAGAAACAACAATTGTCTCTTCACTTGAGGAAACTGGTAGTCTTGAGGAAGTAGTCCTGTGGGTATACCAATAGGACCATAAGAAGTCTGTAGATAGTTAGAGAGTCCTGACAAATTCGGTGGTGGAGGATTTTGAGTCGAATAGCCAACATGAGTTGTTTGATTAGATAAAATCCCTTGTAAAGGAGCGTTAGACTGAAAATTTTGACCCCAGGTAGGATTCATAGAACCTGGATATGGTTTCCTGAGATTAGGGGGTACAAAAGAATTAACCTGAGGAGGTTTCCCCCCATGTGGTTGTTGATTTCCTTGTAAAGGAAAATTCCAAGGTTGAGATTGTAATCCAGGGATATTTTGTCCATAGACTGGGTTATGGCATCCTACTTGAGGTTTCCCCCCAACTTGAGGTTTCCCCCCAACTTGAGGTTGACCTCCAACAAGAATTTGAAAACCAGAAGCGACAAAATGACTTGTGCCTCCAGGTGGAAGTGACGGATTTGATCTAAGAGGAAGTGATTTTCCAATAGGATTTTGAGTGACTACCACATTTCTGGCAGAAAAAGGCTTAGCTTGTGGGACCATGGTAGAGTTAGTGAGCTGGAAAGGAAGAATTCTATGAGAACCAACCAACAATTGGTATGAAACTATGACAACATTACTAGTCGTGCTAGTAAAATGATATAAACGTATTGTATAAGAAGTGGAAGTCACAGGCGTAAGTGATGACATAGGTTGATTAGGACTCATTCCTAGTTTATCAAAAATATCATGTCCCGAAGAGGTCCTCCAAAAAGAACAGACATGGACAGAGCTAGGATTAAAAATTCTGGCAGTATGAACCGGAGTTCTAAACGAATCAATCTGAAAAAGTGGATCGTCTACACCAGAGTCTGCGTGAGGTCCAGTAGGTATTCCGGTATAATCTTCATCAACAACGTCTCTCGATGAATTTATCCAGAGAAAAAGTGGATCTCGTACAACACTCAATAACGGAATTATGGGAAGTATTGATTCCTCCAATGGAGTAGAACTTCCAATCTCAGAGGCTACGTCGTTATTGACTGCTCCTTCAGGAGAACCCTCTGGTGAGTTAGGAAGAAAAGGAGCGTATTATTCGGTATCTTCCAGAGGTAACCCTTGCATCCTATGTGAATGACGAAGGTCGATGTTGGCCTCACCAAATAAATAATGAAATAAATCTATGTCCAACTAGAGAAACAAAGAGCACTCACTAATACAATCTAGATAGCAAACAGGCAAGAAAACCTTATTATTTCGAAGTCACTATTTGGTGATGAAATATAACATCGCGAAATCAAGACAAGAAGGGGATTAGATAAAGCGGGTGGAAAATTTACGTTGACGACCTTCTTAACGGACTTACACGCTGGTGCAAGCTCCCACACATAATTGTGGGTATACCCCCCAAGGCGCCCGAGTGAGTTTGGACAACATCGTTTCCAGGTACCATGAATACTCTCCCCTCCATAGTCACCTCATGTAAAATACTCTAAAGAGATAGGCGACAAAGTTACCAATTACGACAATGATGCATGGGGTAACAATCTACAGTCCAATCTGCATGCAAAGGTAAGGTATCTAAGCCCGAAATCAACTCCAGAAAGTCCCCACGAGATTTTCTTCTCAAGTGCCCCCAATAATATGTGCAATCTCTACACTAAAACCAACAAAGTAGGGTGAGTAACTCTGTCGGTCCGAATGTGACCTCGTGATTGACCCTTGTGTTAGATGGGCTTCCCAGGACAAAATGTAGCAAGTGGATTTGAACTCTCCCTATCACAAGATACTATTGTGTGTTTTGATGCTTTGGAGAGTGTGCCTTACATCCTATTCCAATGCACTATCCTAGATAATGTTTGTGTAGACAAGTTATAGAAAATAAAAGTTGCTAATATATTTTAAAATTGTGTTGCATTTTAAAGGTTGTTGCTTACTCAAAAGGGAAACGGAAATTAAATTGATGATGTATTTCATCCTGACCCAATAACATGAAAGAAGAGGTGATATGAAATCATTTAATTCGATGAAATATAATTACAGTAGGGAGAAGGTGTCTATTTTTAGAATACCAAAGCTATGAAAAACAATTTCTCAATTTTTGAATGAAAAAGATTCCAAATAATCAAAAACTACTAAATTTTCCATTTTTTCTCTTTTTGCAAATATTTGAATGCAACAATTTGCATCAAAAGACTACTAAAAAGAAAAATAACTTCAATTATTTCTTTCTCAAATCAGATCAGAGATGTAATGAAGACAAGAAAGCATGGTCCAAGAAAACTAGTGCGTTCTCAACACTATTGCCAAATCAAACTCACAATGTAAACAAAAAATGAAACGATAAGAAAACATTTTGTCAAATACAAAAAAAATTGTTTATTAATCAATTAAAAATCCAAAAAGTAAAAAAAATCCAAAACTCAAAATAAATCAAGGACTCCTTATCAAGCAAGCACTCACGACCAAAATCTCGAGATTATACCCTTGTGACAAGAAATCAAAAGCAAAACTTGCAAAGCTTATAAAGAAGACTTTCAATTTCTGAAAATAAATCAAATGTAGGCTTAAAAGTTATAAATCAATCATTCACTGGTGTCAAAACATCATCCCAGGCAGTAAAGGCAAAACTGGGCAGAAACAATAAAAATGGCTATTAGCCAACAATTCCTATAGGAATCGTCGCAGGTTGCATAGGAGTATAGTGCAACGATCTAGGATTGTCCCAGGCTGTCAATAAGGTATAGGGTGATGTCATCGCACTAGTCTGCACCAGTAGAATGCAAAGACAGAGGATCGTTGCAGGATGTCAATAGGGTATAGTACGACAATCTTTGAAAATAAAAAAAAAATGGGAAGAAAGACAAAAATTCTTAATGAACCTTCAAACCCAGAGAGTCAAGATGGATCACCCACAGACTCAGAGAATGAAATTAACCAAAAGAAGGCAGGCTAAAAGCAGATAAGAGGCAAAAAAAAAAAAACGTCGTATCTCCAGTATGGTCGCCAATTTTGTTATCGGACTAATTTTGTTAGGGAATAAATGTATTGTTACATTATATTAAAATGAAAGTGGAGAATGCAACCCATTCCTTGATGTTTCAAGGTCCCTTTCAATGGCGCTTTGCTCCAACACACACACCTTTTCTCCAATGCCTTTGATGAAGAAGATCCACAATCTGACTTAGAGAACTAAAGAAAATCTCTCAAGTAAAATCTATAGTAGAACTCTTCATGCCTATGCAAGCTCTTTCAAACCTTATCCTTTTCCATAAGATATCCCTCTTTATATAGGGTGAAAGAGAGATAGATGAGGGGATTAGGATTATCCCACTAAATCAAAGAAGCGAGTAATATACAAATCGATTAGAGGCCACCTCATCTTCTAGAGGATTCCCTTCTAGAACATTCGTGAATTTTGACTTTTCCTTTGCTTAAGCATCATCGCACCCTATCTACAGGTATCCTGCGACAACGTTGTAGTCCAGTTTTAGTGCAGAGTGTGATGATCAGGAATCGTCGCACCCCATGCATACAACATGCTTGGACAACCTTCCTTATTATAGTTTTTGAACGAGGAAAAGAAAACCACTTTTATCATGGAGAAAGTCTCTTTTAATATTTTCAGGGAACATGAGCACATGTTGTTAGTTGATCACTGAGGTGACCAAAATAATAAGAATAAGAACAAGGGTAAGAAGGACCAAGAGAACAAGAACAAAGGTAAACAAAATTCCATAGATGAGATTTCAAATTATAAGGAATCAAAAGGAAAGAAGGAGAATACAAAGTTTTCCTATTGTAACAGGGGGTTCCATCCTAATATTTCTTTCATGAAAAATACGATAGATCTCATGGCACAAACATTTAAGAAACATCACCTTGGGGATTGTATTCTAGATAATGCAAGGAAAAAGTCATCATCAAACAAAGGTAATGGTTATGCATTACTTGTTATTTCATCTTCTCCTAATTCTTGGGTGCTTGATTTAGGGTCTACCCATCACATTGACTCATTAGATAGAATTTTCTCATACTTGGAGACTTGTTCCGGAACACTAATATTCATGGGAGATGATTCTCCTTTTGAGGTGTGCGGTAGGGGTAGAGTTGATCTAGACCATGGATGATTTCAGGATGTACTTCATGTTCCGAATATTTCAATGAATTGTCTCTCCATCTATAAAATCACTCATTCAGGTTTAGGGAAGAAGGTGGAGTTCACTCTAGACTCAGTTATTGTTTATGATTTATCATATGGTTCAAAAATTGTCATTGGTGAGGTTAATTACCACTCCAGGTTGTACACCTTCTCTCACTTCACTCATAAATATGATTATGTATCTCTTCTAGCACATGATAATGAAGAGTCCAAGTTGTGTCATGAGAGGTTTGGATATATGAATTTTAAATATTTAGATCATATTAGTAAGAGTGGAATGGTAGATGGATTACCCCACATTCAGTACACAAATGGAGTTTTATAGGGTTGTATACTAGAAAAACATTCTGAGGATAAGTTCAACATAGGTAAAGCATGGAGGGCATCATCACTTCTAAAGTTGGGTCACAATGAAATTACAAGTCCTTTCCCACACCCATCGATCAGTAAATCTAAGTATTTTCTTACTTTCATTAATTGTTTCTCAAGATATACATGGGTCTACTTTCTCAAATTAAAATCCGAAGCCTTTGAGTGTCTTAAATATTTCGGGCATCTAGTTGAGAACCATAAATGAAAGAGGATTAAGAAGCTTCTTACAGAAAATGGAGGAGAGTATGTGAATAAGTATGTTTATCATATTTGTTCATAATCAAGTATAGTGTTGCAACACATAGTTCCATATACTCCACAATAGAGTGGGGTAGTGAAGAGAAAGAATAGGACATTGAAAGAGATGGCCAATTGTATGTTGTAGGCTAGAGCACTACCTCCAAACTTATGGGTTGAAGATATCAACTATGAAACTACATTCAGAATAGATTTCCTCATAAATTAGTCAATGGATTCACTCCATATGAGGCTTGGAGAGAAAAGAAACTGAAAGTCACTCACTTTAGAATTTTTGGTTCCTGTGCATGGGCTAGGATCCCTTCCGATAGAAGGAAAGCTATGGAAGATTAGAGTAAGGAGTGTATTTTTTTTTGGATATCCATAGGGAGTGAAGGTATATAGGTTATTATATACTAATTCCTATACACTATTCATTCAAGGAAATGTTAAGTTTGAAAAGATTCCTTCATAGGTACTTCAGGACTAGTCCACACCTCCATTTCCACCGCCACTAGTTGCAGAACTTCGTGAGACTTATTTCGGTCATATTTATGATATGATATCTGAATATGATATATTTGATATTTTTAATAAGAAGAAATAAGTTGTAGGTCCATAGCATCGACCACGGTGGGCACAATCAACTCTTCAAGTAGGAGGTGATCTAGTGGTTGATCCTATCGATCCACAAAGAACCATATCTCACTTTGTAGAGCCTCCATAAGATTTTACTACCATGGAGACATTGCTACATATTTTTTGTTCTATGGTACTTGGAAAATATCCTTAGTCTTATGCAGATTCTAAAGGAAACCCCCACTGGGAGGAATCTATGAAAGAGGAGTACAATTCCTTGATAGAGAACAACACATGGGAGTTGGTTCCTCTACCTTCCAACAAGAATCTTGTTCGATGTAAGTGGATTTTCAAGAAAAATATGGATTATGATAGATGGATTAAAAATTACAAGGGTTGGTTAGTAGCTAAAGGTTTCTCACAGGTACAAGGCATTGACTATGAGGAGACTTTTGCACTAGTTTCCAAGATTGATTACATTCAGTTAGCATTAGCTATTGCAACAAATAGAAAGTGAGAGGTACACCATATAGATGTGAATAATGCATTATTACATGCATATATTAATGAGGATATATATATGGAACAGCCAGAGGGATATGTTCAAGATCTGTCATTAGTTTGTTGGTTGAGGAAGTCATTGTACAGTCTTAAGAAAGCACCTCATGCATGGTATATTAAAATGGACTCTTATCTTCTCTCTAGAGGTTTCCTTATATGTATATTAGATCCTAATGTGTACATGATGAGGAACACAGATTCATGTCTAATGATAGTTATATATCTAGATGATTTACTCATCACAGGGAGCTCAACCTCCTCCATTTTGTAGTGAATATCTCTTTGTATGATAGGTTTTCTATGATAAATATGGGATTGTTACATTACTTTCTTGTTCTTGAAATCATCCAGGATGATTTAGGAATCAATATGTATCAGTCCAAGTATGCCAAATATCTACTTGATAGGTTTTAGATAACATATTGAAATACAACTCCAAGACCCTTTCAGTAAGGGGTTAGACTAGAGGATGTCGGTGCATCACCTTTGGTTGATTGAACTAGATATCGATAGTTGGTGAAGAGTCTTATCTACCTTACACACTCTCGACTGAAAATATCTTATGCATTTGGATCAGTTTTCAGGTACATGTAGGATCCTCATGAGCTTCACTGGAAGGAAACAAAGAAGATTCTCAGATATTCCAAGGGGACTAGCAGTTTTGGTATACACTATGCAGCAAGATCTTACTTTGATCTTGTTGGTTACACAAACTCAGATTGGGCAGGCGGTAGCACTAATCGCAAGTCCACTTCAATATTTGTCTTATGCCTTGGATCAGGACCTATATGTTGGTAAATTAAGAAGCAATCAACAATTTCTTTATCATCAGCAGAGGAAAAGTACAGGGGTGCAGTGAATGTTACTACTCAGGTTATTTGGTTGTAGAACTTTCTTACAAAGTTGGGAGTTCATTTTCATCTTTCAATAGTTATATGGTGTGATAATCATAGTACTCTCAAGCTATGTAGATACCTAGTTCATATCTAGTGAAACAAGCACATCGAGGTTCATATGCACTTTATTCGAGGACAGATTCATGATGGAGTCATTGATATGCAATTATGTTCATCTTTAGAGTAGGTGGTAGACATATTCACAAATCCTTTCACCAAACAAAAGTTTGTCTCATTGACGGACATTCTAGGAGTGAGGGCTACATCAACTTAGCAACTGAAAATTATCATTATTTTCTTGTTAGAAGCATACTTTGAGAGTGGGGGGGAGGGTTCCCCTTGGGTTTCCCCTCTTTACCTCACTTTTGTTCATTTTTTATGCATATATACTTGTACATGAGTACCTAACATGGATTCATATTTTCAGGACACATCATTGTGCACAACCTGGTTGTGTTTCAGGGGGGTGTTGGGGTACATGCTCAACTACATACTTAGTGACATACTCATTTTTTCATTTTTTCTACTATTTAGGAGGACTTCTATTTATACAAGGTATATTTTTAGCCGGTGGATTCCTATATGTAATACCATAGGAAAGTACCAATGGTTTCCAAAACGATGGGCTCATAAACCACCATTAAGAAAATTCCTATTTTTTAGCTACCATTAGGCCAATTCCTATTTTTTAGCCACCATTAAGAAAATTCCTATTTTTTAGGAGATAATTCCTATTTCCTTAATTTTAGCAAATATTTCCTATTTCATGGCTATAGAGATAGCTTTAGTAAGAATATTATCCTCCTAGGGAAGTGAGCATTACCCATATAATACTTGAAGTTAAATCACTTCACTTATTTAGTGACTTTCCATAATTAGAAATTTCTCACTCGGATAGGAATTTAGTTCCATTCTTGGACACTAGTATTATTCTAGGAGATGTTTTCTATTATGGAATACATGTTGACTTCATGTAGAGTTCTCACTAAGTTCACACCTATATTTTTTACCTTTTCTTATTATTAGCAACTTTTGAATTTAGTTAATTGTTGTTATGAGGAGAAGTTAATTTTTTTACTTGAGCATGCACATGGAAATACCAACCTAGTGTGAATTACTCCTCATGTGGAGAGTCATATATATTGTACTTAATATCAAGGATTAATACATTGTGATTAGAATTTGTTTCTTAGTCTCTTATGTGTGAATATTGATTCTATTTTTCTCTCTCCTCTCTCTCTTTTGCAATTAGCTAGTGTAGTATTTCCTTCTCACAATTAGATCTTGGATTGTGGTTTAATCCTACAAAAATATTGAAAACTATCACAACCAGTACATGAGACAGACCACACTATGTTAGGAGATAGACCAAATAGTGTTGGATTTCACAAATACCTTCCATACCTTTTGCACCAAGCTAGGTATCAAAGACTCCAATCGACATCTGTTTCTAAAATACTGTGGGTGTATACACATGTACATACAAATAGAAATGGATTTTATGTGCATCTCGTCGTTGGGAGATTCTTATAGATATGTTTTCAAAATTGAGAAAAAAATTAAGCAGTGGAGTAAGAGGTAGTTTGGGTCTACAAATCTGCAACAACCAAAGTATGGTAAAGGTAACCCTAACTCACAGAATAGCCAACCTCAAGACAACTAGTCCAAGCCACAAGAAAAGAAGGGTAATGGGAAGACAAATAAGGAAACTAGAAAGTGGTGTGAATTCGACAAAACCCTTGGCACAACACCGATGAATGTCACTCGAAACAATCATTAGTGGCCAAGATCAAAGAAAAAGAGTCAAGCCCCGACTCAGAATCTGATTTAGAAAATAATAAAAGGAAATAGATCATTGATACAAAACCCACTGATACGATTTCTACCACAACAATCCAACCAGAAGAACCAAAGGATATTGAGAAGGGGGAGAACCTCTTCCACTCACAAATGTGGTTGAAGGGGACCCCACTGCATTTCATTATCGATAGCAGCAAACAAAAGAACCTAATCTCAGCAAAGGTCATCGAGCAATTGGATTTTTTTACAACACCACACCTCCATCCATACAACATCAAGTGCCTTCTCCATGGATGAGATCTCCACATCATCCAGCAATGTCTCATTTCCTATGGAATCAAGTCGTTCAAAAATGAGGTACTATGTGATGTTTCCCCACTAGATATCTGTGATGTTCTTTTAGGCCAACCATATATGTGTAAGTGTCATGTTGTTTATGAGTCTCGACCTCGTGGTGTCATTATTACTCTAGGGGGTCATATATACAAGATAATAGAGGTAGTTTTGACTACTGTCTCAGAAAAACAGTACCGCAAAGTAGTCCCTCATACCACAAAGTTTAGCTTCTTCATTATTTGTTCATAAGGACACTGTGAGCACTAAAGCCTCATCCCAAGACCTTTCTATCCAACAGAAGCAGGTCGACAAGATTGTAGAAGAGAAAAAAGATATTTTTTCTTCACCTATGGGGATTCCTCCACACTTCTCGGTCAATCCAAACTATAAAAGAGCCTTTCGTAGCTCTATTGGCTATAGATCTTTTCATGCATGCTTCGGGTTCCAACCATTAGCCCCCATTATTATAGCTTCTTAGGTTGCATATTCATTGACAGAGTCCTCCAACATTCATACAAAGGAATATCATGCAACTATATTGGATAAAATCATGAAGATGGGTAACACTTTCGTGACAATCGGGTCTCCAAAATTCCTAGTGGCAATTTTTCGGCCGAAAAAATGTTGCTAGGAATTTTTTCGGTCGAAAATTTTCACGTCAAATTTAACGGTGCCCTCAAAATTTGTGTACAATGTTTTTCAGATGAATTATTTTCTTGTGGTAAGAATATTTCGGTTGAAACATTTATTTTCAATGGATTCCGTTAAAAACTAGATTTCGACCGAAAGAATATTTCGGCCGAAAACCTGAAAATGGGATTGTTTGTAGGAAATTCCAAATTCTCTCCATATTACTTCATCTTTCGAGGTACCAAACTCCTACAAATACTCAGAATTTAGTTTCAGAATTGATACCAACATTTTTAAAATTGAATCTACTTTCATTGGGTATAACCTGTTTTCATTTTCATTGTTTTTATCTAATTTTATTTAATTTTATAAAAAAATCACTCCTTAATATTTTTAGGTGAGATTATGATTCGGTGAAATGAAAGATCCATATCTCTAAAAATACACAATGAAAAATTATGGAAAATTTATTTTCATAATCCTTAAACGGTTCTCTTCAAAAGGGTATTTTTAGATTTTACTTTTAAGTAAAAACTAAGATAGATACATGGTGGAGGAAAACATGTGTTTAAAATCTGTAACTTTTTTAGATTGGTCAAATTCAAAAAATTCTAGAAATTATAATATTCATCCGTTAGATTAAAAACTATAGTCATCACAAAATAGAGTCTTTGTAGATTGTTGTATCATATTGCATTTGTCAAAAACAAAAGTTTAATAATGGATACATTGTTGTGGGAAAAAATAACTCATTATCTTTCCCTTCATTTTTAAGGAACATACTATCAAACAATTGTCAAATTGACATATCAAATCTCAATAAAACAAAATTGAAAAATAGTCAGTAGAAAGCTAACAAAATTCTTCACAAGTTGGATTTTTACAGTAACGTAAAATTCTAAATAAAAAAAAATACTTTTGTTTACCGGAAGTTGAATAACCTGTTAAAATTTAAAAAAAAAAAATTGTCATAAAACAAGCAAAAGTGTTACCCATCTTCATGATTTTACCCTATTGTTTTAACAAATCCAACCCCTCCAACCATAGGTTCATGACATCCTTCAACAAGTTAATGCCTAGTACAAGTAGGAAAATGTCTTTAGCAAGGGAAGTGGCTCACCAAGGTTCACCTTCAACAAAATATTCTCCATCTCCCATGGGAACTTGACACAATGTGGACCATTTCTTCCTAGGGGGGAGGAATAATCCAAGTGGATATCGGTGGCCACCCACATGTTCCATTGGCACAAAACATGGTTTTCCACCTTGGCATTTTTTATATTGTTTTTTGGGTCCTAAACTTTCGGGGTCGTTTTGAGGCCCTAAATGATGTTTTTCTTACATTTGGGGGCTCAAGTGTTAGCCATAGGCGTTGGCCTTAGACTAATCAGAATGTGTACTTCTTAGGTATACATTTCCAATGAGATACCATGCACCACAAACGGATATTGTATGAAAAATTTATTCCCTCAGGAAGTTGATGTATCAACTACCCGCATCAGTGCCCACAAACGTTTTTTCATTTCATCTCTCGAGGTTAGGGTTTTCTATGTTTAAGGTTTTATCATTTATTTTTTATGATAAAAAGGCATTTGGATCCTCATTGTACTCATCTTCTTGCGAATGAGCATATTCGTCAAATCTCTTCTCATAGTTAAGATGCCACCACTCTAGCGAGTTCATTCACTTTGTATTTTTACAGTTTCTTTACATTCCTTTCATTAATAGAAATTGTGTATTACTCGATCTTTGTGTATTTCCTTATTATATATATTCCTTATTTCCATTCTCAAAATAATCCAAATCAATGGTATTAGAGTAGGCTCCTTTTCGTTTCTTAGTTCATGTCTCTCACGAGGTCATGTTATACAGAGTTAGGTATCGAGCTAGTTTCTCTTGAGGAAAACAACTCTCGCTAGCCCAAGCAACCCCTGTGGTGAAAGAAAAGAGAGATGAGGGAGTAGGATATTATATTCATATCTTTCTCAAGGAATCCTACATGCGACATAGGGATGAAATTTTGGAAAACTTTTCCCAAATCCTTCGATGATTGTTAGTAATAAAAGACACATCTTCATCAAGTAGGCACTTTAGAGGTGCCACCCCTTTCAAGGTACAAGTTAATTTTTAGATTCATGTGCTTGAAGGTCAGATAGATGTGGATTCTTTGGAAATGTGGTTAAATTTTCTCAAAGGTTCTTTCTCTATCCAAAATTTTTTTGGCAGGGAAAAGATCATCTGTGTGTTCCTTAAGGTTGTCCCACATGTCAAAAATTGGTGGGAAACTTACTGTGAGAAAAATTCCACAGAGGAATCTGGAATGTTTGAGGCTAAAACTATGATGACTAATACATGATATGGACCACACTACGTTAGGAGATGGACCAAATAGTTCCGGATTTCAAAAATACCTTATGTACCTTATGCACAAATATTAGTATCAAAGACTCCAAGAAACATATGATTCTAAAATATAGTGGGTGTATACACAGGTACATCAAAAAAAAATGGAGTTTCTGGACATCTCATCACTAAGAGATGTTTATCGATATGTTTTTAAAATCAAGTAGAAATTTAAGAAACGAAATAAGTGGTAGTATGGGTCTACAAATCCAAAACAACCAAAGTATGGTAAAGGCAACCCTAACTCATAGAAAATCCAACCTCAAGATAACCAGTCCAAGCCACAAGAAAACAAGGGTAATGTGAAGATGAAGAGGGACACTAGAAAGTGGTGTGACTTCCAACAAATCCCTTGGAAAAACACCAATGAATGTCGCTTGAAATAGTGAATGGTGGAAGAGATCAAATAAAAAGAGTCGAGCCCCAACTCAGAATCTGATTATGAAAAAAATAAAAGGAAACAGATCAAAAATTGAGAACCAACTGATACCCTTACTACCAAAATAGTCCAACCAGAAGAACCATAGGATCTTGAGGAGGGGGAGCACCTATTCCATTCACATATGTGGGTGAAAGGGATGCCATTGAATTTCATTGTCGATAGTGTAAGACAAAATAACCTAATCTCAACAGAGGTTGTCAAGTAGTTGGATTTATCGACAACACCACACTCGCAAGCATACAACATTGGGTGTCTTTGCTAGGGACGCGATCTTCACATAATCTAGTAGTGTTTCATGTCCTATGGCATCCAAACCTTCAAGGATGAGGTACAATGTGATGTTTCCCCACTGAAAGTTTGTGATGTTCTTTTAGGCTAGCCATATATGTGGAAGCATCATGTTGTTTATGAATCTCGACCTGGTAGTGTAATTAGTACTCTAGGTAGTCATCTCTACAGGATACCATAGGTATTTCCAACTATCATCTCCATAAAATAGTGCCGCAAAGTAGTCTCTCATACCAAAAAATTCAGTTTCTTCATGATCCAACCAAAAGGAGAACAGAAGGACATTTTGACCACTAAATCCTTATCTCGACACCTTTCTATCTAATAAAATCAAGTTGAAAAGATTGTAGAAGAGCACAAAGATATTATTACTTCACTTATGGGGTTTCCTCCACACTTCCTAGTCAAGGAAAGATATAAGAGATCCTTTTGTTTCTCTATTGGCCATAGATTTTTCCAAGCGTGTTTGGGGTTCCAACCATTAGCCCCCATTGATAAATCTCCTCAGGCTACATCTTCACTAATAGAGTCCTTCCACACTCAAACCAAGGTAGATCATGTAGCTAGATTGGTTGAACATATCCAACACCTCCAAAAATAGTTTCATGACATATGTCAACAAGCTAAAGTCAAGTAGAAGCATGGAAACATCTTTGGCAAGGCTAGTGGCTCACCAAGGATTAGCTTCAACAAAATCTTCCCCATCTCCCATGGGAACTTGACACAATGGGGACCATTGCTTCCTATGGGGGGAGGAATGATCCACTTGGATATCGGTGGCCACCCACCTATTCCACTAGCTCAAAACACAGTTTTCCACCTGGAATATTTTATATGGTTTTTCAAGTCCTAAACTTTTGGGGTCGTTTTCAGGCCCTAAACGATTTTTTTTTACATTTAGGGGCTCAATCAATAGTTGTAGGATCTCACTTGGGCTTGATCAGAATGCATACTTCTAGGCTAGACCTTTCAAACAAGCTATCGTGCACCGTAAATGGAGATTATATAAAAAATTTACGCCCTCGGAAGTTGACATATCAAGTACCCCCATCGAGGCCACAAACGTTCTGGCATTTCATCTCCCGAGGTTAGGGTTTTGGATGTTTATGGTTTTCTCATTTATGTTTTATGTTTAAAAGGCATTTGGTGCCTCATTGTACTCATCTTCTTGTGAATAAGTGTAGATTCCATATCTCTTCTCAGAGATAAGCTGCCACCATTCTAGCAAGTCCATTCACTCTTTATTTTTATATTTTATGTACATTCCTTTCATTAATATAAATGGTGTATTATTGGATCTCCTTGTTTTGTGCAATATATATGTGTATTTCCTCATTATATCTCTACCTTCATTTTGTTTTCAAAATAATCCTGATCAATTGAATTTTCTCTCTTTTTGCATCAGATACACCACACCACAGAGAATAAAACTCAACTAGATTGTTTGATACCTTTCCTAATCCCCATGCATACTGTTAACTCCCAAAATGAAACCATTCTTTCGGTTGAATTTTGTAGTGGATATCATGGCTATTGGTAGCATCTTTAAGTTACTTTTGAGTTTTTATAGCTGAGAACGATTTTAGATTTTGGTTTGACTTAGAAATAATTTGGATTGTAAAGTCTTCTTTTTCAAACTTGTCATTTTTTACTTTCCACAGCTAACATGTTTTCAAAGATTCATTGTGCGCTGTGGAAAGTGCCCACTTTCAACAGCTAAGGAGCTCTTTTCATCAGTTGATGCGCTATTGAAAGTGACAAATCTTAAAAGGTTTGAAAATCAGTCGTGGGTGGTGCGTTGTGGAAAGTACATACTTTCCGTAGCTAACAGGGGATTACAAAGAGGCGCGCTGAGGAAAGTCAAGATTATCAACAGCTAATAGAGGTTGTACTCCCGGGTTGGCAACATCAAATCAAATCTTTGGTTCCATATCAGACATCGTTCACAAAAGATCGTTTAGAGTTTTGAATTGCAAATGGAAAGAAGGATACTTAAACTTGCAAGGAACTTTTCAATCCCTTCCCAAGCTCCAAATGAAGATATGAAAACACCATTGGATATATTAGATTTTTTAGATGTCGTTCGACTATTTAAGCATGCAAAACGGGCTCTCCATGACCGAGAAATTTGATTTTGAAAAAATCTGCGCTTTCACCCGCGCAGAAGGCAGAATTTTAACTAGTTAGCTCTTGAAAGCTGCGCCTTTCAACAGCTAAGGAGAAGATTTCCGAGTAAGTTAGCTGTTGAAAGCCTGTCATGGCCAGAATAGCCAAATTTTTGCCCAGATCAGGATTTTTTGGGTTAGAATGGTTTGAAAAGGTTTCAAATAGATAGGTGGTGAATTAT
>JZKD02S0666347.1:138905-150185 GCA_000966675.3 Picea glauca | reverse complement strand
CTTTTTGTTGTTTTAAATTTCCCCTAAATCTACCTCTATGATCTCTATTTCTCATGAAGTCATGCTAAATGAAAGGAAAAGAAACTAAGATTGAGTTTCAGAGTACCTGTGATAATTGATATATCGGTTTTCACCTTTTTGTTTCCACAGCTCCTCCTACTATCAACCTACTAACATGCCACACCAAACTAAGTGCATTCTAAAATTAATCAAGAAAACTATCTAACTTACCTTTTAAACAGCTCCCCGGCAACGGCGCCAAAAATGTCAGGCTGCGATATTGAAGATTTTAATGACCTGAAACACTAAATTGTCAAACCAGGGTTGGTAAACTTTGAGCTGCTACACTGTATGTGTGGGTAACATTCTAATCCCTATCTAAATGCTATCCTTAGAAGAAAACACAAACTCATTCTTAAAAACTGAATCCTAATGACTATCCTGAAACTGATCATCTCCTATTTAATTCATCAACAGAAAACAGTCCTATGCCTAAGTGCAGATGCTTCTATTTATGCTCTAATGTAATTTCACAAGACTATCTACCACTACCTTTAATCATCTATCATCACCATTTCTATCTAAGCCATAACAGAAAGATTATTTCCTAAGATTCTTTTAATCTAAATCTGTCTGCAGGAAAACAAAGAAATATCCTACTTACCCTACTGGTACCGGAAGCTTCCTCTAATTCACTTGCAACCTAATTATCCTAACTAAGTAGAGTAGCCTAACTATCTAACAAAGTAGATTAACTAACTATTCTAACCAAAACAGAGTACATTCAAACTCTAAGTTATATTCAGATTGAAAACTAGAATCAAAGCAAACCTAGTTCATGCTTTAAACTCTATAGGAATCAACCATACTTTCAATACTCATCAACGTAGAAGATATTAAGATGCTGGAAATGATACAGTTGAAGAATAATCAAGTAAGAATCTGAACAAGTTAATTCCAAAACTCAATAAACTAAAATGCATGCAACTATTCAGGTACTGAAACGAACTAAATCTAAGTCAGAGAAAAGAAGCGACTTGAACCTGTTTGGTGGGCCCAACCAAAAGGTACAAATGCTGAAAGGAAGAACAAGAACTATTCAATCATCCTACGCAAACACTAGCCATGCTTCACGCTCCATTCACTCAGAGAAATAACTCAAATCGTATGACAGTAAAATAACATAATCGCAAAGGCAGATTGTATTAACAGAAATGTATCATAGCATAACATAACCCAACGTGTCTTAGGAATGATCTTCTATTTTTATAGATCCTCCTTGAATAACAGTTTAAAGAAAAAAACATTAATTCAAACGGATCCCAGATCCGAAATTAACTCGAAATCAGTTAAAAAAGGGTCTTCACATCTTCGTGCCACGTAGTGTCACGAAGTGTGAGTCATGAAGTATTACAACTCTGTTCTATAATTTCTCCTTCAATCAGCATATGAGTGATGACTCCATCTAGCATGTAAATCGCATTGTCTCCCACTCTGGCCATAACGCGCGGATCTTTAGCAGCTTCGTTGGTATCTCCACGGGGTACGGGCTGGTACCTGGTACTGGAAAATCCTGTTTCAAATAGAAATGGTACCTAACTCAAGCCACATTAGTTTCAATATTAATTTAAAGCATCAAAATACATAAAAATAACTTGAAACGTAAAAATACCTTGAGTAACCCCATTGAGTGGTAAAGAGATGTCAACTATGTCAAAACAAGGCCAAAAGGGAGTGGTACTGGGTATGGAAATGGAGGTCTTTGTGATATAATATAGGCAAAAACATGATCAAAACTGGAGACCAACATGCCTCTGCTATGATGTTTTTCTTGCAGGCAACCAGAATTGCCATCATAGAAAATCGATCAACAACCACAAAAACACAGTCATTACCCCGCTTGGTGGATGGGAGGCCCAACATTTAGTCCATTGAGATGGATTCCCATGGCCTGTCAGGAGTAGGAAGAGGGGTGTACACACCCTGTTTCTTAGTGGTCGGTTTGGAAATAGCGTAGGTAGTGCAGGACTTGATATACTTGTTGAATTCCTATCGAAGTTTCAGCCAGTAGAAATGATTTTGTAGCATCGCCACTGTATTTTCGACACCGAAGTGTCCTACAACCTGACTGTAATGGGATTCCCAGATCAGCTTCACTTTCTCGCTTGATGGAACAAATATATGGCCCAGACAACACATAAAACCCATCCTGAAGATGGAAATTATCGACAACTGTGTTTGCACCCAACATTTGGTAGGTGGTGGTGAAGCCCAGGTCTGTCTCATAGAGTTGGGGCCATCCAAAGGTCTCATGGCTATAGGAGTCTAGCACCGTGGTGAGTGTCGCGACTGGTAGTCTGCTAAGGAAATTAGTGACGCGATTGGTGCTTCATGTTTTATACTTGATGTTGAGGTGTAATTGTTGCAAGTATGTGGACCACTTTTGATGGCAATCATTCTGCAATTTTCCTTGTGTCTACATGAACTGCAGTGGCTTATGATCAGTGTGGATTATTGTCTCCTTCCCAAGAATGTAATGTCTCCACTGGAGGTGCAGGATTTCACAATGGAGTACATTTATTTGTCATAAGTAGGGTACTTACGGACAACATCAGATAGTGTCTCACTATGATAGGTCATGGGGTGGTCATGCTGAGTGAGAACGACGTCCACCACATAGTCTCAAGCATATGTCTCAATCTTAAAGGATTGTTGCACGTTTGGTAGTGAAAGTACTAGGGCTGAGCACAAGCGTTGCTTCAAATCATCGAACTCTTTTTGTCGGGATCGGCCCCATGCAAATTTCTCCTTACCACCACCCCTAGTTATCTGGCTAAGGGCCCATGCAATATGGGAGAATTCCAACATGAACCTGCGGTAGAAATTTTCAAGCCCAAGAAGCTTTGAATATCAGTGAGTGTGGTTGGGGCTAGCCAGTCACGGATGGCTTGGATCTTGTCTAGATCCACATGTACGCCATGTTGATCAATTATGTAGCCTAGGTAATAGAACATGTCCATGCCGAAGGAGAATTTTTCCAAGTTGGCATATAGCTTGTGTTGACACAGGGTGTGCAAAACCTGTTGAATATGCTACAAATGTTTGGCCCAAGTCTTATTGTAAATGAGACTGTCATCCAGATACACCACTAAAAAATTATTGGTGAATCATCACAGGATATCGTCCATCATCCTCATGAAAGTGGTTGGAGCATTTTTCAAACCAAAGGGCATGACCAACCATTCAAAAAGGCCTTCCTTTGACTTGAAGGCAGTTTTCCATACATCTGTCTATTCTATCGAAACCTAGTGGTAGCCAGACTTCAGATCAATCTTACTGAAGTATTTGCCCCCCGTGAGATGATCAAGGAGGTTGTCGATTCAGGGAATCGGGTACCAATTTCTGATTGTGATTTTATTCAGAGCCCGGTAATCAATGCAGAGTCACCAGGTTCCATCTTTCTTCTGTACCAGCACGATTGGGCTCCCGCAAGGTGATGATTTGGGATGGATGTGCTCCTTGTGGAGAAGCTCTTGGATCTATCACTTGATCTCCTCATTCTCTAATAGAGAGAAACGATAGACTTTCCCATTGGGCAGCGGTATGATGGGGGTTATATCAATGGGGTGATTTACCTGGAAGTGTAGAGGTACCCTGGTAGGTGAGGACAAGATATCTGAGTATTCTTCCACGAACTTATCTACTTGCTTCTTCTATGTGGAGAGGTCGGCCGCAGAGACCCTGGATGTGGTTGTGATCTTTCTCTTATTCTGAGAGCGAATCATGAAGAAGAAAAACTTCCCCATCTGAGAGATGACCTTCCTGCATTTATTAGCATAGATCAAGGAAATAGCACTAGGTGGGACTGCCTCAGGTATCCTGTACAATTTCTTGTTCAAAGTAATAATAACACTACGAGGCCTAGAATCATATACAGCATGACGTTTCCATAAATAAGGTTGGCCCAAAATAACATCACAAACTTAAAGAGGAGAAACATCACACAATACCTCATCTTTGAAGGGATTGATGTCATACGACAGTCGGCATTATTGACTGGCGCGGAGATCGCTTCCTTGGGGGAGCCATCTAATGGTGTAGGGTTGTGGGTGCGGTATTGTCGGCAGGGCCAACCACTTGATGATCTCTGCTAAGATGAGGTTCTTCTAGCTACCACTATCCATGATGAAGTGCAGGGGGGTGCCTTTTACCCACATCTGTGAATGGAAGAGGCACTCTCCTTCTTCTAGCTCATCTGGTTCACCAGGCTGGAGCTTGGTGGTAGAAACAGTGGCACTAGGTTCCACATCAATGATCCTTCTTCCCCTTTCTGATTCTGGCTCAGATTCTGAACCCGCATCTAATTCAGAGGCTTTCACTTCGGCCACCAATGACTTATTTGATCTGTAGTCAGCAGTGTTATGCCAAGGGCTCTTATGGAAGTCACACCACTTCCCGGTATCTTTCTTTGTATTTCTGGTTTCCTTCTTTGCTTGCGGCTTGGATTGGTTGTCTTGATACTATCCATCTTTGATATATCATTTGTTTTGTGGGTTGGGGCCACCCTTTCCTAGCTTTTGTTGTGAGGGGTTCCCAGGCCCAAATTGCCACGTCTTTTGTTTGAGCTTCTGCTTGATTTTGACAACATATCGGTAGGCCATGCCCAAGGATGAGATGTCCAAAAATTCCATTTCGGTCTGGATGTATCTATGTAGAGTGTTGTGATACTTGAGCACTATATGTCGCTCTGAATCTTTGATACCCAGCTTGGTGCACAAGGTATGAAAGATATTCATGAAATCTCGCACTGCTTGGTCTCTTTCTTGCCGCAATGTGGTCCATTTGGTATACAAGTAGTCATAACTTTCGACAGGGTGGTATTGTTCCTTAATAGCATCCCTGAAGGAATAACATGTGGCCATGACTGTAAATAGTGAGGATTCCTCTGTTTCCTTTTTCTCACAGAAAGTTTCCCACCAATCTTTGATGTGGGGAATGGCTTTGAGGAGCGCAAAAGTAATCTTTTCTCTATTCGAAAAGTTATGGATAGAAAAATACCCTTCTAGTAGATTCAACCACTTGTCTATAGAATCTGCGTCTATATGACCTTCAAATATAGGAATATCGAAGTTTATTTGTACCTTGAAGGGAGTGGTGCCTCCGCTCAAAGAAGATGCATCGCTTGTTGGTAGTCGTCGAAGGATTTGCGTGAAATTATCCATCATCTTGTTCCTTTGTTATGTGAGGGATTCCTTAATCAACAGTTTGAAATGATCTCCTATCCCTTCATCTTTCTTTTCTCCTGCCATGAGAGGTTTCTTGGGTGTGCGAGAGCTTTTGTCCTCAAGAGAAACAAGCTCGAGACCCAACTCTTTGTACTCCGACCTCGTTGGGGACATGCATTAAGACGGCAAGGAGTAGACTGCTCTGATACCACTGATCTAGATTTTATGAGCAGAACAAAATGACTACAGATTATTAACAGGTGCTTAACACAAAATAACAAAGATACAGTAAAACTGGTTTTCTATTCAATAAGGAAATAAGTTGAAACTGTAAAATGCAATGGAAACAAGCTTGTTGGAATGGTGGCGGCTTATCTCTGAGGAGAGATGTGACGACTGCGCTCATTCGCAAAAACATCATTGTAATGAGTCTCTGAAGGCCTTCTTACAATAAAAAATAATTCCAAAAACCCTATACATCCAAAAACCTAACCCTGGGAGATGAAGCGCCAAAAGTCATGTGGGCCCCGTTTGGGTAAGTTAGTACATCAACTTCCCAGGGTCGTAACTTTTGCATATGATATCTATTTTAGATGTATGATAGCATGTTGGAAAGGTATCGTCAAGGAGATTCATTTTGGGGGCTCAACTATGCCTTCTATTATCATTGATAATCTCTATCCAGAAAAACCTTCATTTAGGCCCTCAAAATGGCCCCGGAAGTTAAAACTGCTAAAAATAGTAAATTGCCAAAATTGTCAAAAAACTGTTTTGAGCCAGTTGGAAGTGATGGGTGTCCACCGATATCCACCTGGATCATTTCTACGATAAGGATCTTCTCACGAGCCAATATCTAGCAGAAGGTATTAATATTGGGAAAATCATCATTGTTCCAAATATAATTCTATATAGTTGATCGTTAAGGTAGTTGGGAAGATTCTAGATGATAAATATACCCCTTTTTAATAGTGAAGGAGTCACCCCTTCCTCGAAAATCACTAACATATTTATTATGTGGGGTGCACCCAATTAGTGCATGCAATAACAAAGTGATCGGTGGCCTCAGATGATCTATAGGAGAGCCAAAATTCCATCTAATCCATCACTCTAAATTTTCATCCCATTTTAAAATTCTATATAGACTGTGAAGATTTTTACTTTCCATCCAACTTTTTAAAGGAGCCAAATACAATCTGCTTGACAAAGCTTCCAATCTATAAATAGTGTTCTCCCAATTTTTTTTATTTTTTACCCATTCCTTGGAACCTAAGTGATTTTGTATTTTGTTATCAAGATGGTATCCTTGAGGATCTTCAATATTGGATATCCTTTTCTCTCTTTTAGTGAGTTATTAATACATCAATCTCTAGATCCTCTGAAGTATTTCTTCCATAATTTTTTTCCACCACCCTAGTTTGTGTTATGTACCAAATGCTTAAAATATTATAACGGAAAAGAAGTACACACCATGTACACAAATGTGAGCATGGAGCACAACTCCAATATAGATAAGATAAATGAGTTAAAGAATAACTCCTTAAAGAATAGGATAACCTCCTCCAAATATCCAAATGCATTCATACATCATCATTCACACATCCTCAAAAATGAATACATGATCTCTATATATACCTATTCACATATACACATGAGGTAAATTTACTATTAGGCCGACCCTATTACATATATATCTACACATTACGTGTAACTTTTTCCCTATATATGCTCCCCCTTGGGATCATATCATATGAGTTTAACCCTATGTATGCCCCCCTTGGGTCATAAAAACTTGTCAATAATCATTATTTGTAGCAATTTGGATCCCATAGCCAAGTTCATCCAGATTGGATCTTCCATCCCCAATCCACTTCTATCCTTTGGAATTCTATCAATTTTCCAATTTACTACATGGTATTTTTTAGTAATTGTTCTTTCTCCTTGCCTTTAAAACTTTCTTAAATTGATTGAAATCTGATTCATTACACCAACTGCATCCAAAATGGTCTAGCATTGATATAATGGCAATGCTTATAACATTGGTTTGATTAGGACTATTATCCCTACTAGATCAAGCCACTAAGACCCCCATTACTCAAATTTACATTTCATTTTTTCCAAGATGCATGACCAAGAACAAGAAAAAGATCTTTGAAGAGAGATGGGTATTCCAAGATACCTAAATGAATACCAATTATTAGCCAAAGGAAATTGAAGGTGTCTAGAGGTGGAATGGAGTACCTGGGGATTATCATTCCAACCAAAAATTTGACATTTTTTGGTGATTGACTTCTCCTTTTGATGCATCAAAAAAGGAGCCCAAAATTTGATGGAATCTTGAGGCTATTATTAGAGAAGCATCCCAAAGAAGAAAGGTGGAATTCACAAGATGAGAGTGGTTTATGATTTTAGACCCTATAACAATATTAATCCCTAGGAGGTTTCCAATGAATCTTTTAGATTCAATCTTGCCACTGAGAAAATATGACATAAATATGAATAAAAGAGGAGAGAGCAGACAACCTTTCCTCAGCCCTCTACTACTTTGAAAAAAGGAAATGGGTCAACCATTGACTAAGGGGGGGATCCAAGGGAACCCAATGCAAGAGGAAACCCATTAAATGAAAAAAAAAATCGAATCCAATTTTTCCCAAAATATTGAAAAGAAAGGAATGTCTAACTCAGTCAAAAACATTTTCCATATCAAATTTAATAATTATACATTTTTCCTACACTTCTAATCTTGAGTGGATGACCTCTTACACCAGCACCATATTGTCTATAATATGTTTGTTTTGCATGAATCCTCCTTGATTTTCTGATATGAATTTGGGCAGAAATGTTTTAATCCTATTGGAAATTATCTTGGCCATAATTTTGTGTGAAGAGTTGAATGAAGAAATCGGCTTGAATATAGCAAAGGAAGAGTGGTTTGCCTCTTTAGGAAATAAGGAAAAAAAGGATGAATTTGTGCTCCTAACTAGTTTACAAGAGCACTAGGAATATTGAATCATTCGTTTTAGATCATATTTCATTAAGTCCAAAAGAAACCTATAAAAATAAATGGAAAAACCATCATGCCCGGGAGCTTTATTTGGGTCCAAGCTCCAATTAGCACTCTGGATTTTAGCTTCTTCAATTGACCTTGTTAGCTCCCTATTTTCCTCACTATTTATTATTGTTAGTATGTTTTCAAGAATGATATATATATTGTAATGGGATGCATCATTTTTTTCGGACAATAATGTGCAGAAATGATTCCTAGCAACATCTATTAATTCCTCAAAATATGAAATCTTGAGCCCATCTTCCCTTAAGATTTCTTTTAAATTACTTTTTAAAATACATGCCTTAGCCTACTTGTGGAATAAACTAGTGTTTGTATCCCTTGATTTCTTTTAAGTTTCGAATGTTCCTCTTCCAAGTGCATGACCTTAATGAATTTATTTTGTATGATCACATCCTCCTCTTCAAGTTGTGAAGTGACCTCTTTGTTCTCTAGATTAGATTGGATTTCTTCTAATTTTTCTTTCATTTTTTCTTTCTCAACATGGGGGTGGGTGTAACATGCTTTCACCCATTGTTTAAGAGAAATTTTCACTAGATTAAATTTATGTTCCCAAATGTACAACGTGGTACCTAGAATCCAACTTTTCCATATTGTTCTCAAGTAATCCATTTATTCTTGATAATTAATCTAGAGTAGGTTAAATATAAATGGAAACATACAGTAATTTGGAAATTTTTAAAGTATAAGAATATTGGCTTGTGATTGAAAGTGGTAAAGGGAAGAATCTTTGATTTGAATTCAAAATCATGTAATAGAAGATCGTTGCTCACCAGAAAGCTACCCAACCTTGCAACAATGTGACATGGGTTGGTTATTTTATTAGACCATGTTTATTTCCCTACAGTGGGATTAATATGTAATAGATCCCATTCATTGATGAAATTCTTCCTGAAGGAATCTCTTACAATATTTCCCCCTCATTTCTTAGAGTTATGCAAAACAACATTAAAATCTACAGTTATAATACTATTAGCAACCAATTTTGAGTTTTTGAGGAATAATAAAGAATTCTAACATGAAATTTTCTCTACATAACTCGCTAGAATGAACAAGTTTAAAAAGTTGAAAATCTTACCTATTTGGATATGCTTAAACCTTATAAATATCCATTTTGGGGTTTGGAAAGAGAAATAAAATCTTACTAAGTGATTATTCCATACAGTACAAATACTCGCAAATGTTCCTCTTGAATATTTTGTTATCCCTTCACTTTTCTTCCATTGTTATTTTCATGTCTTAATTTCTTCAAATGAGCTCATTTTAGACTCATAGAGCAAGAGAATTGTAGGCTTTTCATATTTAATTATTTCCTTAATTGCAACTTCTTTACAACTACTAGCTAAACCTATGCAATTCTAGGAAACTAAAAACATTATTTAGTCTGTTATGCGCCACTCCCTTCTCTAATAGGTGAATTATTTCCAGGAGATTTAGAATATTTACTTACAGTCCCATATCTCTTGATTTTCAATTGAGAACCCATCATGATTTCTTTGTTTGCTTGTTCTTCCCTGAGAATATTTGTTGCTTTCTTCTAGAATGCCAAGGGATTATCTCTTTTGATTAGTCACCATATACCTACTCTTTTATTAGATATATCACTTCCAAAAATTTAGCCTTTGGATCAAAGAAGGCAATTTCTACATCTATAAAATTGTCCACTTCTTCCACTCCCACATGGGACTCAATATCAACCATCACTTTAGGATCTTCATCTCTAGGTATCTCAAAAGAATATTGAGTTCAAAATTTTTGGTCCTTTTCAAAAGTACTCTTTGGATCTACTCAATATGACTGAGGAACTTCTATATTGTGAACTAAAGGGTGTTGCACATAATTTTAAAGGATGGATCTATAGAACCATCAACTTGAGGTTCAAAAGAAGGGGGTAGATCTTCTTGATATAAGATTTTGTATATTTATTTCTTGATTGATTATAACCTTCATTTCCTATATTCATGTGGTGTTTCTCCTAACAAGAAGAGGGACCCTTTGAGATTTTTTCCCCCCCAAGGGTTCCGAGAACCAGAAGAGATTGGGACTTTGCTAGCTACAGTATGATATCGAGCACCTATATTAACATTAGATCCTTACTTTCTACCAACCATTTTCCATTTTTCTTCATTCTCTAGAGCCTGAGATTGTTGAGGATCCTCCTTTATGTAGTCTTTTTCAAAGTGGTTATATTCATGGAAAGACTTAAATTTAAGGGGAATTTGTTCATAGTCAATTTGTTGGATGTGCTATCAGTTGTCCAAGGAGATGAGAATTTCTAATGGTAATCCTTTCTCGAGATCAACCTCGATACAAATCCTATCACATGAGAAAATATTTTACCTTAGTTTGGCCTAATCTATATATTGACCCATTGTATTTCCAATGCATTGAAGAACATCATCTCCCCAACAATGGAGGGGAAGGTGAGTAAGTCTTACCCAAAATGGTATGGATAAAGGATCATAATTCTTTGGACTGAAATTTTGAGTTAATATATTCAAATGCATACCTCTGGTTCCCAAAACATATGGCCCACTTTGATATTTGGAGGTTCTTGCATAAGAATATACCATGTCCTGAAAGGACATAGATATAGGATCAAGAGGGGGTTGTAGGCCATAGATTTATAGAGGCTCAGATTGCATGAATGGCTCACCCCAAGATTTATTAGAGAGGGTGTGATGTGAATTTGACCAGTCATGCCATAGGGATGTAAACGGACATATGGTTGAGATCTTTGTTTTACTAAGAATATCCCAAATACAGTTGTTCAAAATAAAAAATGTAATGTTCCCCACCTCTTAGAGAGGTGATGAAGAGACTCAGTGGCCTGGGCACCCCCACTAGGTCATAGTCTCACACTAAGGGGGGGGAAATCAAGAAGTTAAAAGTTATATTTTTAAGTTGACTTAAGAAAGGAAAAGGATAAAGGAGTAAAAGATAGCTCAACAGAAGAATAGAAGATTAACCCTGGGAGTTAACCTAACTCAA
>JZKD02S0666347.1:107015-129054 GCA_000966675.3 Picea glauca | reverse complement strand
AGATCTATGTGGAATTTAATAAGGGGATATCATGTACATTTGGTGTGTGTTTGTGTGTGATGGGGATTTTTTTCATGGAGGCATATGTTTAATGTTGTTGGAAATTGAATAAAGGGGGATCAAATATCTTTGGGGGTTCAAAAGGAGATTTTGCACATCAAGAATATTTGAAGCACTTCAAAATGGAATGACTCAACAAAATGTTTAATATGTTGCACATGTTGATTAAAAAGACTCTAGAATCTACCATTCCTATGCAAAAAGGAATGTTCACTAATGTTCTTACTTGTTTTCATATACTACACAAAAAGGTACATCTACTTCAAACACAAACAAATTTTTTGATTGTGTAGTTGACGTCATTTAATGATGACACCAAGGAACAAAAAAAAAACTCAAGGAACAAGAAATCAAATTTGAAGGAATTTAATGATGACACCAAGGAACAAGAAAACAAACTCAAGGAACAAGAAACCAAACTTGCACTTGTTGATTGTTAATTGTAGTCTTTTTCCTTTTATGAAGTCAGTGTAGCCTTGACTGATGTCACTGAAAACAAAGTGGATAAATTGAAGGTTCAACATGAGGATCAGGTTGAAAATATAGATAAATTTGTTAGACCTTGGGAAGTATTACACCAAGGAATTTAATGATGACACCAAGGAACAAGAAACCAAACTTGCACTTGTTGATTGTTAATTGTAGTCTTTTTCCTTTGATGAAGTCAGTGTAGCCTTGACTGATGTCACTGAAAACAAAGTGGATAAATTGAAGGTTCAACATGAGGATCAGGTTGAAAATATAGATAAATTTGTTAGACCTTGGGAAGTATTACACTATAAACTAAACATATATGGCTTAGGATATCAGGATGTTGATACAAATTTTTCCTATGATACTATTGTTGAGGATATTGATGATAATATAGGTATTGAGGATTTGTTGGTTGATGATGCTTAGTTGGACAAAGAAAGTGTATTGTGTCAATATTGTCACCAAGTTGGCCATGTTGAGTTAATTTTTTTTATATTCACTCATGTGTTTTTTGGGGGAAGAAAAACCATGTCTCAGAAAGATGTTGGAAGCGACTAAATATTCAGAGGAAATGGATAAATTTTGAAAGGTTAGGGACATGGCGTTGGATTTTGGAAGCTAAGTTATTGGAATGATCTTATTGATGAGTTTATACAAAGGTAAAATCATACTTGATTGGATATATTTCTACATTTGATGAACATGAATGTTTTTTAGGATTAGATGATACAGTGCATGATTGGGGCCCACTTGATTAGTATTCTGAGTTGAAGATCGAGTTTCCAAACTCGGCTCGAAGATGTTTTACACTTTTAGGGAGGGTATCTCTCATTATCTAGACTTCTCACTTTTCAATTGACAAGGAGGAAAATATTGATACGTCAAACTTCAAGTTTCAAAGTCTAACTTATAGGATTGTGGTTTATGATGATTGATTATGGATTCATGATTTAGGATTGCAAACGAATTTATGATTTCAGGATGTTTCGAATTCTAACTTACAAGATCATAGTTTATGATGATTGAATATGGATTCGGGATTCAGGATTGCAAATGAATTCATGATTTCAGTATGATGGATGATTGAGAATTATTTCAGGACATGATGTTTTTTTCTTGATTGGATGATTTTAGCACATATCACTCACACATAGTTTTTTATTGGTAAGGTTTTTCAGGAGATTAATGATTCATAGATTTATGATATCTGGGTTATTGTATATTGGATAGATGGATGACTTTCCACATTTTTTTTCATTTGATGGATTGTCCAACATGTTTGATGGAAATTTGGGTTGAAGATTTGAAGTAGTACCAATAGTTTACTTGGTTTACTTCTAAGAGATTTTTTGGCTATAGGATTTTCATATACAGGTTTTGGATGTGGTTCGACACTTTTTTCTGTCAGCAGGATTTTTTGACATTTTTTTTATGTGTCGATATGTGAGAGATTCATAGTCTTCGGACTTCTCAGGTATGGTCTTTTGACCTTGTAGAGGACATACAATTCTTCTGCTCTTTATCTTGGCACATTGGATTGCCTGGGTTTTTCATGATATGGGATGTGTTAGACTTGCAACTAATTCAATTCTCATCAGGATTTTCTCTCATTGGTTTGGGTTCACTTCAATGACCACTTAAAGGATATCTAATTCATTTGATGCACGATGATTTTTCTAGATTTAGTTTTCAACATCCACTTTTGGTGAGTTTTTTAGGAGGATCTTCATCGACACTCATGAGGTTTCATACCATGAGTTACAGATTGAATACTTGGATATGTTATCATCTTTTTCACTAGCTTTTTTTGTTGTGCTGATACTTTTGTACAGACTTAAGATTAAGAGGGGGTTTGTTAGAAATAATATTAATGTTTAAAATAGACCTTAATAACCATTTAGTTATGTTACATTTTTGAGGTCGTTAGCTTGAGATATACTATAAATGTACGATTGATGTACATATTAATCGAATTGAGTGTGTGCATTTTCCTCCATGTTTTCATGTTCTTGATTTTCATGATTTATCATTCTTTCTCCTATTTCCATCAGTTATCTATCTATTTATTATTGAAAAATGTTTAACCATATCACTTGTGGCCTTATGCATTCTAAAATCCCTAATAATCCCTCATTTGTTAACATCTAATGTAATTTTATTATCCTCTAGTAGTTTCTTCTCCTTAATTTTGACCTTGGATATATAAAGCTTTATAGTTTGTTGGCCAAAATTTTCATGGTGTAGTAAAATTGAATTATTTTCAAAAGTGGAAAATCCTCACTACATTACTTATTTTTAAATTAACCTGCTATTTTCTAATTGCAGTAGAACACAAGCAATGAATTTGTTAGATTGATATCAATTTCCATGTTACTTGCATTCATGTTAGGTGCTCTAGTTTACTCCCCTTTATAATTGTTTGGGGATATATTTATTTTTTGGAAAGGGTAAACAGTATGCCCCTTTTCAAGTTTTGATTTATTTGGATATCTTCCATCACTACCATCTAGTCCATCTCTAGCTATATTTTTTTCATTACCTTGTTTAGATGTGGTAGAGGTACCCTTTTTACGGGGATCTAAGGAATTCCTAGAAAATTGTGCTACATAAACTCTCTCCCAATATCTCCAAACCTTCCTCTCTAACTTCTTTGGGGACTAGGCTCATCAACATATTCATGACTTCTCTTTTCCTTAAGTTTTTTTCTTTTTCAACCAAGTGTTTGAGTTGACCAAAGTGTGGATATTGATGGGCCTCAATATTTCCTATCTAGAATTCTCATCATAGTCACATTTTCACCATGATATGAATAATAATTGTTTTTATTGGACCATGTTTAATAGTAGTCAAGGATAATTTTGTATGTTGTTGTTGAGATCAATTCCTGCTTCCGAAATTTCCCTCCCCTTTTCCATTTTCCCAATTTCTATTGTCCATTTATTTTCCCTCTTTTATACTTACCCGAATTCCCCTTTTCTTTTCTCCTTTCTTTTCTCCCATTCTAGTTACTATACTTAGTCATTTTTTGAAAACAACAAGTTCACGGGTTGGCAGACTCACGGATCCTCATCTCCATCCATACTCCCATATCATCAGTCTGACCAACTACCACATTATCCTATACTTAGTCATTTCTTCAGTCACAGGTTCTCGGGTTCGCAGTTTCAAGCTTTCATATCCCTCGTTTCGTGATATACATTTTTCACCCAAGAGATCAACGATCTACATTTTGACCATCGAAATCCCCCAACTCCTAAGTATCTCATATCTCCCATATTGAGTCTGATAGACCACATTACAACACTTATCCAATTTCCGACCTTTCACAACGGCAGTTTTGTGGGTTCCCCGGTTGGCAGGTTCACAAAATCCCCAAATCCTAATTGCTCGCGTCCATCCCCGCCACCTTCGCACTTTTCCCAATATGCATTTAGTATGATTTAATGCTAATAACGCATCAAGTAGGCTCTGTAAATATCGTCATTAAGAAGGGAAGGGATCAACGAGATTTCTTATTAAACCACATTAAATCATGATTTGTAGAAGATTATATTATCTCTCTCAGGCGCTCATTTCAAATATTATCTGGATTAAAAGAACGCTCTCATCAACTTATGGTAGAAACATCTTTAAAACAATTTTGCGGAGATACTTTGAACATTTTTGGATGTGAGAACCAGAACTTTCAATGATCTATAGCGTATTCTTATTCTGCATCCCCATCTGCTCAGAAGGAAGTGATCTGGACATCTAGAATTGCTCGTGCAGGCTGTATCCTTGAGTTTTTCGACTGCAAGGAACTAGTGGGTTGCTGCGCTGATAAATATATACCAAGTTAGCAGATTATTCAACTTCAAGACCATTATCTTCTCTCTATTCCACCTCAAGTGTTCCGTAAAATGTTGAAGCTCCCTGAGCCAATACTTAATTTCAAAGGAGAGGATTGCATGGATTTCCTAAAAAAGCACGATAACGACCTGGACCTCTTCCCTAAGATATTGAAGAATCCCACGGCCATCCCTGAAGATATTACCAGGCTACAAGTCAACTCGTTCAAAAACCTCTTTCAGGAAATTTCTTAGTTATTCACCAAAGTGAGAGGCCAACAAAATACCGACAGTATCTCCCATATGATTCTTTATATATTATATTTTACTGTCAAGGAGTAGGCCATTTTCGATTGGGAAAGATGATTTTCATTGAAATATTTTCCCAATTGTCAGAGTATAAAAAATATAATAAATTCTTCATGGCTTGTTATTTGGTGTTTGCGATAGCATATTGCTATCAATTTCCTAAATTGTCTATCTGCAAGAAGGTGAATTATGAATTTGACCTAGTGACCTTTTGGTACCAAGAGTTGTGGAGACACAAAGCTTCTTTGCACTTCCATGAAGTTTTCAATGTTTTTTTCTCGGTTTTTAAAGGATTGTTGTTTGTAAAATATACCCCTGGAATATTCGCCCATGAAAGTAAATTCTTGGATAGGACGTTGCAGAAAATGGAAAATTATAATGTTATCAAGATTTTTGGTTGTAAGGAAAATCCCTCCTTTCTGCCATATCATATATCTGACATAATTTTTATTACAGAAGTTGCAAGGAAATACAATTTTTGGTTGCACTTTTTTCATGAGAAACGAAAAAAGCAATTCATACCCTTGCCTTGGAAAATTGGGGACTTTGTATTCAAAAATATGAACAAAATCAATGAATTTGCAAACCACTTCCACAATCTAAATCTCAAGTATGTTGAAAGGATAAAAGGGTTTGACCCTAACAAAATTTGTGTGGAACATATGTTATGAGTGGGATTTAGCAATTCATTTATCCATATTTTTCTAGGAGAAGAAGAAGATAATAAATTGGGTGCTCCTACTCACAATGTTGGCGACTTGGAGACAGTACTCAGTACCAATGAATTTTACAAACATAAAGGAAAAGGTCCCAGCAAGAAGAGTGCCCAGTCCCCAATTGTTACTCCTAAGACTACAACATCTCGGAGCAGTGCTACAGTGGCCCACCCATCTAGAAAAGTGATCAACAATAGTTTAGGCGGAGGAGGAGAAAAGAATCCCCCTCCGGGAAAAATTGAAAGCTCTCACAAACTTCCACTAAGGAAAAAGAGGGAAAATGTAGTGCAAGAGGAAGAAGACCAATGCATAAAGAGTGATATCAATAGCTTCTCCCTCAAAGATATGTAACAAACTATATATTTTTTAGAAATTTCAAGAGAGCTACTTTGGGAACAATCTCGACTATGCTTTGTAACCCTGTTTTCATAATATAAAGTATTTGAGGTTGATATATCATTATCTTTATTTGAGCTGCCCATGTGTCCACTCTGTTAAATTTCTCTTATGCATGCAAATCATCTTCTTTTTATTTTATGTGATCAAAAATATTTATCTTAAACTATGATGGATGTGAGGAAATTTTTCTTATTTGTTTTAAATGTGTGAAGTGTGTCATTCCTGGTCCTTTCTCGTGAACTTTTTTTAAAAATACAACAAAAACATTTTCCTTTTCTTTTCTCGCAATATTTATGTTTCTTTGAATTACTACGACGGACTTCTGTCAAGTCCCACATTTTGGATATATAGAAATCCCAATAAAATCTAAAGAGGAGTACCACCTCTATAAAAACGTAGGGGGATTTACATCCTCGTGAGGTTGTCGTTTCAGTCCTAACAGATTCAAGCGTCAACAGTTGCTAAGTTGAATAGTTTTTGAGGTGTAATTTAATGTGTATAGTACCTTTTATATATAACTTCTATGAAAAAGAATGTGTGTAGAATCAATCAAGTAGGTCGAATCCTTCAAGGAAAGGAAGATTCCAAGAATAAAGGGGCCTTGTCCCTCACCTACCTATAGAGTGTTGTCGGATTACTAACAATTAATCCTTGCAAGAAGAAGTTTGAAAATCAAACGAGATTGACCAAGATATGTTTTCCCTTATTTCCTCCTTGATCGAAGGGAAGAGGTCGAGTTCCAAAGAGTATAAATAGGCCTTTAGCATAGGGAGAAAAAATAAAGTTGGAATTCTGTGTATTGTGTTAATTTTTATTAAGGAAGCTTTTGTTGAAGACTTGGAGCTATGCTCTTGATGTACCACTGATTTTGATGAAATAAATATGTCTTTGTTCTTATCTTATTAGATTTTCCTCAAGGTTTCTTGTGCTTCTTATGAAGGTCCCAGTCAAGAGGGATCAAAGACCCTATTGTAACTTCTCTTTATTTCATGTTAGTGTTTTGTCAGTTAGTCTTTTATTTCTCTTAAAGAATTAGATAGTCATGCATAATAATTTCTTATTTTTGTTAGGCTGGTGTAACTGTTAGCTTCAGCAGGTCTCCTATAGAAAGGGTTGGAATCATATTGGGATGCTCAAGGGTATATTATCAAGGCTAAAAAACTTAGTAACATCTCATTATATTTTAGTCTAACTTTTTCAATGCTTTGGACGACTTCTACAATATTCTTAGGACTCTTTTGGCATCATATAGGAATTTCATGTAGGATTGTTACATTTCATGTAGAAACTTCATGTAGGATTGTTTTAGCTCAAGTTTCTTAATTTCCTCATTCATCTTTTCAGGAAATTAGTAGTGGACATTAAGATAACACATGGATTGATATTGGATCAAGGGTTAGGCATAATTTGGTTCATGCAATAGTTCATCTTCTTTGATGCAATTTGATTTCATGCAATATAATTAGTTTCCATGCTTAGTGTGATTTATTTCATGCCAATAGACTAGATCTATTTTATTGAATATAGATCAATCATTCTTCCAAGTTGATATGATTTTAATCTTGCAAGTACTTTAAAGTATTTTCTACAATTTATATTCCTGCATAGGTTTCATGCATTAGCCCTTTGATCAATCTCAAACCTAGATTGTTATCAATGCATTTTGCATATACTTTGTGCAACACCTCTTAAGTTTTTATGAACCCGGGGTTGACAATTAAAGTAACAAGTCAAGGAGGAAGTATCATTAATGTTTCTATTCCTAGGCCCACCACTTTTTGGCGCCATTGTCGGGGAGGTGCTAAATATTGCACACTTTTTTTTATTTTATTGTGACCTGGAGGAGTAGGAATGATACATCGGTCATAAGTACAACCTCATTATATAAATTATGTAGTGTAAAATCCCATGTTCTTTCACCTCGAGTGATTATTGATAGTTCTTTGTCACGTCCTTTTAATATTAGTATTATATTAAAATAAAAGAGAAAATAACTTCATTTATTTTACATTTATGAATGACTCGACCTAGAGATAAGAGAGGAAAATTTTTACCAAACAACCCCACCCCAAAAACAGGTCAAAGTAATCCATAAATTGGACCTGAAACACTTTAAATTTTCTTGGAAAGGGAAGCTAGAGAATTTGAAAACATTTTAGATGAAGTTCAGTCTCCATCACCTTGTACCATGGTTGATGAAGAACAGATGGTAGAAGTATTTGAGTTTCTTATACGAGAAACCAATGGAGAAACTAAAATGAAAAGTATTAATCCTTCTGCCTAGCCTCATTTCCATGGTCTTGATTTAGAGGATTCTGACATCTTCTTGTTTTATTTTGTAGTTATATGCAGAACATATGATTATACTATAGATAAGCGAAAACTCGAACTTTTTTCGTCTACTGCACCAGAAAAAAATTTCGTTCATGGAATCATTTGTATAAGGGAATGAAGGAAATTATCTAATCTGTAATTGACTTATGAAGGATTCATATTTAAGATGGTTCATGATCCTGGAGGGAAACATCATCACAACTTGGGATCAAATGAAGAAAACCTTTAGTGAAAAGTAAAAGGACTATTACAAAGCAAGGGACACAAGAGATGAGATCTTCATAATGACTCAAGGACATGATGAATCTCTAGAATACTTTGAAGATATATTTCATCTAATCTATAAAAGAGATTACAACTACACTCTAGATGAGGATTCACTCAAGCTTGTCTTAGTCAAAGGAGTAAGAGAAGATCTCTTGGAAACACTAAATATCCTATCTAATGAAGATATCTACGAGATGGAATATTATGATAACAAGAAAATCTTTAAGAACCATTCTAGATCCTCAAGGAAGAAAGGTAGAAACGGTAGAGGATTAGTACCTCAATATTCTAACCTTGTAGTCCATATAAAAAATGAATTAGGACGGTTAGTAGAAGATATGAAAACTGATATTTTGCATTCTTTAGTTGTGCAAATGGATACCTTGCATATTAATAAGAAATAGGAGGAAACAAAAAATGCATCAGCTATTTATTTCCCTAAATGCACCAAGAGGCATCCTAGGAATGAATTCCCTTTAGAAATCATAGATGTTTGTGGTATTTGTGAAGAAGATCATGCAACTGATAAATATCCTTCTTTTCTAGGATTAAAAGCTACACTTTGAAGAGTAGAGGAGAATGTGGAATCGATATGCTTCATCGATCAAAGGAGACATGAAGCACCAAGACCCTTCCAAATAGGTTTGAACTTCAATCCTTCTCAAATTTTTGGTGCATGTAATACACAAATGTATTCTCAAGCTTGGTACAATCCCAACCCATCTCCTTGGACAGTTCCAAATCCATGGCAATACCAAGGGAAACCTATTCCTACTCCATACCAATCATTCCCTAGCATGCCACAGAACCAAAACTCCCAGTGCAATCAACCTACACAAGGATGGTGGCCCCGATATTTTCAACAACCCACATTAATGCCTCATCCTCCTCGATCTAGTAACACTATTCAAAATAGTGCCCCTCCTGGACAACCACAATTACCTACTCAGCCTGCCCCAATACAAATAATAAGTAGGTTCAACCTATGTACAATAGTGAAACAACATATTAGACTTACTCCTTGGATGTACAATAAATCAATCTTAGATCAGGAAAGTTATTAGAACAACAACCAAAAATCATAAAAAAATGTAGAACCTAAAAAATAAAACATTCTCCTACCACAACCTCAAGCCCCGCCATATCATGAAAAATGAAATGAAAAGAAAGCCTATACATCTGAAGAGAATGAAATTTTAGGAGAACTTAAGATTTCGTGTGTGAAGATACCTCTCCTACAGTCCATCAAGGATGTTCCCATTTTTAATAGATTTATTAAATAAGAGTGCATAAGAAGACCAGGGAGAAAACGAAAGGACACCCCTACAATAAATGTTATAGGATAGCTATTTGACCCTTATGCTTGGGAAGATAATTGTACCTAAGTACCTGGATCCAAGAATCCCTTTAGTAAATGTACACATCAACAAAACCTTGATCCAAAACAATCTCATAGATTTAGCAGTTGTAATAAATGTTATGTTGAAAAATACCATGTTAATATTGAACCTTCATGGATTCTTGAGAGACACCCCCACTTTCCTCCAAATTGCAGATAGATCCATAGTCAAACTTGAGAGGATGTTGGAAGACATAATGCCCTTATTGATTCTTTAGAATATTCTAGTAAATTTTTGGTCCTCCAAACCAAGTCTAAATTCAATTGGTATCCCCATATCTTGGGGAGGCCTTTCATGGCCACATCAGATGTATACATCAGTTGTAGGGTAGGAAACATGACTATAACTAATGGTCAATCCCAAAAATATTGTGTCATGTATCCCCTTGCCTAGTCATTAACAACATAAAACATTCTAGTATGGGTAGAAGAAGAATAATAATAAGACATGATCCAAACTAATTCCTATCCTAGTTGGCGGGTTCACAAAATCCCCAAATCCTAATTTCTCTCGTCCATCCCCGCCACCTTCGCACTTTTCCCAATATGCATTTAGTATGATTTAATGCTAATAACTCATCAAGAAGGCTCTGTAAATATCGTCATTAAGGAGCAAAGGGCTCAATGAGATTTCTTATTAAACCACATTAAAGCATGATTTGCAGAAGATTATATTATCTCTCTCAAGCGCTCATTTCAAATATTATCTGGATTAAAAGAATGTTCTCGTCGACTTATGGAAGAAACATCTTAACAAAAATTCTGTAGAGATACTTTGAACATTTTTGGATGTGAGGACCAGAACTTTCAGTGATCTATAGCGTATTCTTATTGTGCATCCCCGTCTGCTCAGAAGGAAGTGATCTGGACATCCAGAATTGCCCGTGCAGGTTGTGTCCCTGAGGTTTTTGACTGCAAGGAACTGGTGGGCTGGTGCGCTAAGAAATATATACCAAGTTAGTGGATTATTCAACTTCAAGACCATTCTCCTGTCTATATTTCACCTCAAGTGTTCTGTAAAATGTTGAAGCTCCCTAAGCCAACACTTAATTTCAAAGGAGATGATTGCAGGGATTTCCTGAAAAAACATGATAACAGCCTGGACCTCTTGCCTGAGATATTGGAGAATCCCATGGCCATCCCTGAAGATATTACTGGGCTATAGGTCAACTCGTTCAAAAGCCTCTTTCGGGAAATTGCTTAGTTATTCACCAAAGTGAGAGGCCAACAAAATACCGACAGTATCTCCCATACGATTATTTATATATTATATTTTACTGTCAAGGAGTAGGCCAATTTCAATTGGGAATGATGATTTTCATTGAAATATTTTCCCAATTGTCAGAGTATAAAAAATATAATAAATTCTTCATGGCTTGTTATTTGGTGTTTGTGATAGCATATTGCTGTCAATTTCCTAAATTGTCTATCTGCAAGAAGGTGAATTGTGAATTTGACCCAATGACTTTTTGGTACCAAGAGTTGTGGATACACAAAGATTCTTTGCAGTCTATGAAGTTTTCAATTTTTTTTTCTCGATTTTTAAAGGATTGTTGTTTGGAAAATATACCCTCGGAATATTTTCCCATGCAAGTAAATTCTTGGATAGGACGTTGGAGCAAATGGAAAATTACAATGTTATCAGGATTTTCGATTGTAAGAAAAATCCCTCCTTTCTTCCATATCATATATCTGACATAATTTTTATTACAGAAGTTGCAAGGAAATACAATTTCTAGCTGCACTTTTTTCATGAGAAACAAAAAAAGAAATTCATACCCTTGCCTTGGAAAATTGGGGACTTTGTATAAAGAAATATGAACAAAATCAATGAATTTGCAAACCACTTCCACAATCTGAATCTCAAGTATCTTGAAAGGATAAAAGGGTTTGACCCTAACGAAATTTGTGTGGAACATATGTTATGAGTGGGGTTTAGCAATTCATTTATCCATATTTTTCTAGGAGAATAAAAAAATAATAAATTGGGCGCCCCTACTCACAATGTTGGCGACTTGGAGACGGTAGTCAGTACCAATGAATTTTACAAACATAAAGGAAAACGTCCCAGCAAGAAGAGTGCCCAGTCCCCAATTGTTACTCCTAAGACTACAACATCTCGAAGCAGTGCTACAGTGGCCCACCCATCTAGAAAAGTGATCAACAGCAGTTCAGGCGGAGGAGGAGAAAAGAATCCCCCTCTAGGAAAAATTGAAAGCTCTCACAAACTTCCACTGAGGAAAAAGAGGAAAAATGTAGTGCAAGAGGAAGAAGACCAACGCATAGAGAGTGATATCAATAGTTTCTCCCTCAAAGATATGGAACTCGAAGAAGACATAGATAAAATATTTCCCAACATTAATCATTCAAGAAGCACGGTCCTCCAGAATCCATCTTTGGAAATCATTGAGAATGAGACCTTCGATGAAAAAGAGTCATTTGTTTTGTAGAGCATTGTTTTTTACAAGGAATACAAAAAAATGATTAATGAGAAAAGTGATGTAAAGAATAAGAAAGGAAAATCTCGTTTAGAGGTTGACCTAAAAGATATGTGGCCTTCCCATATTTCTAGAATTCATAGAGCAACCAGAGATGCATTCGATGACTCCATTGGCGGTCTCGAAGCGGAAAATACAAAGTTAAAGGAAAGGATTAAGGAACTAGAAGAGACCTTAATGCCTCTTCCACTTCTTTCCATCCCTTTGGTGATTTTTGGACCCACCATGCCCGCTGCTACATTAAAGGGATCCTAAATCTTACTTACATCAGTCAGGAGCTATGTGGATAATAATATCAAGAAAAGAATGGCATCGATCACAGAGGCTTGGGAAATTTCTAAAAATATGGATTCCTTTGGCTCGAGGGCGCATTTATTCCATGAGTATTTTCAATCTAACCTAAATAATGAATAATTTTTTTACCTTGATGTCATGATACCATTTGGAATCAAAGTTTTCAATACGATAGAACTAAGGAGAAGAGAGGAGGACCTTCCCTCTCCAATTCAGATTAAATATTTGAACGCATGCTAGAAATAAAAGATAAAAAACTTAAATAACATTGTTCAAACATGCATCCAAGCCATATCAAGGAGGGAAGAACTATTCAAAAGACTCATGGAGGTAGACTTATCCGGAAGCACTAACAAATTCCAATATCCCAAGTTGATCTTCACTCGGTGTTCCTAACAAAGAAACAGTTTGATGAGCAAGTTGATATCTTTAAAGGGTTTTTAGTTGAAAAGTTTTATGGTATACTTGAATATAATGAGGAAGACATAGACAATTGGTTAGTGGACTACTCTGTGAAAATTCAGGATATTGAATAAGCATTACATGGAATTTCCCTTGATTTGAGAGACTTGGAGGGAGAGTTGTTTAACATCAAAATCCGGCATGAAATCAACGTGGCACCAATGAAAAATTACATCGAAGAATGGTTCAAGAAAGATATCGATAAACTGAACAATGAAGGGCAAGAAGCAGTTGATATGGTTCCTATAACCATTGATCAAAACGATAAAAGGACATCATCAAGCAAGTGAAGAAAACAAGAGACCATCATAGTAAGTTTATGATGATCATATCCTTATTTTTCTTTATCAAGTCCTTCATCCAATTATTCCACCTATTTCACTACAAAGGTTTAACCGAAGACTAATAACTCATATTTTCTTCTTACCAAGTCTTGTTGTTCTTCTACCGCCCACCCTCTTCCTTCTTAAAGCTTATTTCTTCTATTTATTTGATTTATGGTCTGCAAGAGCCCCAATCCCAGTCTTTAAGACAAACACATTTAAAATTTCAAAGAATATGTAACAGAATATATTTTTTTTAGAAATTTCAAGAGAGATACTTTGGGAACAATCTCGACTATGCTTTGTAACCTATTGGTCACTATAATTGCTTATTAGTTAAAACAATCAAGTGTTACATAAATTTTCAACCCAAGGAAGTTTGTTTATTTCAAAGGCAATCACACACTATATATGCTCAATCTCAAAAGAAATCCAAAGTTGTAGTAAAAGTTACACTAATCACACCTTGCTTTAAATAGACTAAAGTTCTACTCTGAATTACAGTAAAAGCAATCTATCTATTGCATAGTTTTAAGATTCAAAAGGAAATAATTATCAGAAGAATCCTGGATTACATTAAGAAATAGTAACCTAGGAAAAAGGAACCTTTCAGCATACTACAAAGAAGACTAACTATTATGTAATAGAGAACAGGACCCTATTCCCCAAAGTAGAAATCTTCAGCACCTGTCCCTGACTATCACACTTTCATAAACTCATTCTACAAACAGAATTACCAATCAAAATGATTAATAATTACCGAAGACTAACTATTCTGTAACAGAGAACAAGACCCTATTCCCCAAAGTAGGAATCTTCAGCACCTGTCTCTGACTATCACACTTTCATGAATGCATTCTGCAAATAGAATTACCAATCAAAATGATTAACAATTACCTAGGAATGAATTGTATGAAAATGATGTAACAATCAGTGGAAGCAGAGTTTCATCAAAACAGAGTTTTAACAAGGTATAGATAAAAACAATACTAACACTCTATAGATAACTAATGGGTGAATCTTATGAAGAAGGTGGGCCCTCTCCTTCTCACAAGATTCCCCAGAAATGAAAGGAACTAAGAAGAAATGCTCAGAATGATCTTTTATTCATCTGTCAAATGTGACGAAGTACAATCTCCAAAGTGAACAAGCTCCTTCTCTGTAATTCTCTTCTAGCTAAGCCTTCTGTAATCTCCCCTCTAATTTTGATTTCTTCCCTATTTAAAGAAGAGAATCCTCTTAATACAATTAAGCATAAAATTATATGTGTACGTACAAATCCTATTCTTAGTCTGATCTAATATTCTATGCTGGAATAGGATATTCTGATCTTCCATAGCAAAATGTTGTTACAGTGGTTGTAATGGTGTTGTCTTGAGGTACAGCTGTTGTGGTCGGTGTAACAGCTCCTTTATTTATCTTTTCTTGTTAATGTTGTATGTGAAATATTGTTGAGCATCGCAAATCACGGATTGTTTCAGCAACGGGATTTGCGTACTGTTTCACGGTTTCAGCAATGTGGTCTTCAAGCAGCAACGATGGTTGTAATGGTGTTGTCTTAAGGTACAGCTGTTGCAACCAGTGTAATAGCTAATTTTTCTTGTTATTGTTGTATGTGAAATGTTGTTTCAGCATCGCAAATCACGGACTGTTTCAGCAACGGGATTTTCATACTATTTGACTGTTTCAGCAACGTGGTCTTCAAGCAGCAACGATATATTAACTGCAATCTTCAAACTGTTTCAACAACTATATATTCCTGATTAATGGCTAAGTATGAGAGTAACGTAAAATTACATGTAAAACAAATTAAACATATAGCAAAGAGAAGAAACGTTATATACCTTTGGAAAAATAGATTAAGGTGATAATGTTGGCTTAAATATGAGTGGGAAAAGGATGTAATGATAGAAAAAAGTGTGAGCAAAAAGGTACATTATAGGGTCCTAACATTCCCCCCAACTAAAAAGGTTGCATATCCTTAGGCAACTTCAATCTGAATCAGAATCCGGATACCGACCCTGGGCATGCAAATTACTTAAGCAGTAGTTGTGGAAAGTACTGTGTGTTGGAGCTCTAAATCCTTGAACACGTTGTAGCCTTTGCCAGGCTGTTGCTTCAACCTTCTTGGGAAACTTATGATGAACTTGATACTTCTCTATTGGAATCCATAGAATGGGAAAATGGAACTGATAACCTATCCAATTTTCAGCACTTTGTTGGACACATTTGATGTAACTAGGTACCCGGGAGATTGTTGTCTCAATATTGGTAGGACTAAAGGGGTTGTGCTCCTGCCTTTTCTCAGAAGATTGTTGCCAAAATGTGTTATTTTCTTTTAGGGCGGAAGTCTCTGTGGATTTAATAAACTTTTGACAATCCTTAAGTATTGTTGCCTGTAATTGTTGTATATATTGAGTCATCCCTAGTTTCTTCAAAAATTGATAATACTCTGCAACAAAGGTGGCAGCATTTTGTGGTTCTGGCTGTATCCAAAGGAGACGGTTATCTTCATTATGCTTGGTAGCTAGGAAATCATTTTTCCACGTAATCTGGTTGGTAAGGAAGGGGACAAGTGCCCGAATCTAGATATCACCAACAAGAGGGTTAAGATTAAGCTGTGTATTCTCAGGAATGGCTTCATTATGAATATATACCTCACATAATAGATGTTGATCAGTAGTAGAGGCTTCTGCAAACGTTTGAACAAAATCTTCTGGTTTGAGCACTGCATAGGGTCTTCCTTCTTTAATTGATTTAATCTGAAAAAATGTAAGTCGTTCTATAAGGAAAAGAGAGTAATTTGAGGATGGTTTCCTAGCAGCCAACAATTTTTGTACCAAATCGAATATCAGGAGCAATTTTCCTTTTAACTCTTCATTTTGCTTCTTATGGGCACAAAATTCTTTGCATGTTTGATCCAAAGCTTCCCAGTTTGAATAGATGTGGTTCAGCCAAAGTAGTTTGTGCTCCTGCAAACTTTTATCCTGTGTAATAGCATACTCCTTTTTCCATTTGTCCATTATTACCTTCTCATTCCATGGTTGAGTTTTTGTTTCAGCATCGCAAGTGGTAGGCTAAGGTAGAGTCTGAGTAGCTTGTTCCACAAGAGTAGGGGTACTGGTCTTGCTAGGAGGGGTAGGTTCATCAATAGATAGATTTTGTGTTTCAGCATCGTAAGTGGTAGGTCGCGGTAGAGTCTAAGTGGCTTGTTCCACAAGAGTAGGGGTACTGATCTTGACAGGAGGGGCAGGTTCATCAACAGGAAGAGTTTGAACAGCTTTATTAATGAAAACAGGAGCTTCAGTTTTAACAGTTGTTGCAGGCCAGGGATCCTGTAGATTAGCTTTGCTTGTTTGAATTTTTGAAGGTCCTATTGGTTCTTGTGTAATAGTAAGGCGTTCCTCTTTTTTAACTGCAAAAGTTGTAGGTGCAGGGGAAGCTCAGGAATTGGGATTTGAACCACTTTGTAGCCTGGTTGATCATAAATATCCCAACATTGGCTGCACATATACTCTCTATACTGATCATCTTTTGTGTTTTTCTTTGCTATGGCCGCTACGCGAGCCAAGGTATGAAAATTAAGTTCCCTGTCATAGGATTCCTTTGCCATTACCAAATCTTGCTTGTAAGCTTCCAGTTCTGATCTTAGAAACTCATTCTCTTGTAAGAGAGAAGCCATTGTTGGTTCTGGTTGTTAATCTGTTATTGGTGTATCAAGAGGGGTGACTGGTTTTTGTGTAACGGTCATAGCCTCAGTAGCTGGTTCTTGTGGAGCGGCTACAAAATCAGCAGGTGATTCTTGTGTTTCAGCTTCTTGATGTAAAAAAAATAGTGTTTCAGCACCCTAGGCATGTGATTCTTGAATTTCAGGAATAAAGTCAACAGTTGGTTCTTGTGTTTCAGCTGTAGCTCGTTCTTGTGTAACAGTTATAGTTGGTTCTTATGTTTCAGCTACTGAATGAGTAGTTGGTTCTTGTGTGACAACTACTGTTGTAGTACCCAGGTCATCTGATTCTTGTATTTCAGGAATGAAGTCAGCAGTTGGTTCTTGTGTTTTAGCTATAGTTGGTTCTTGTGTAACAGCTATATCTAGTTCTTGTGTTTCAGCTACTAAATGAGTAACTGGTTCTTGTGTTTCAGCTACTGAATGAGTAGTTGGTTCTTGTGTGACAGCTACTTGGTATAAAGAAAATGATGTCGCATCACCTTGGGCCTCTGGTTCTTGTGTTTCAGTGCTTGTGGGTTGAATAGGTAAAAATTCTGGAATTTGGGAGAGTGGAGGTGTATGGGTTTTTAGCAAAATGGGTTGGGAGTTTGGGGTGATGGAAGTAGTGGTTACTTTTGTTGAAGCCCTCGTTCATTTTTTTGGTAAAAAGGAAGGAAAATTAGTAGTTTGCTTCTTTCTTTTGCGTGTGGGTTTTTCCTCAATGATGGGGCAGCAAGGGTTATCAAGTTTATCTGCTTCAAAATCATCGCTAAGGATATGAATAGTAGGGGTAGATGATTCTAGTAAATTGTGGGGTGGACTTGGTATGGTAGGAGGGTTAATCGGATCAATTGGGTCTGTAGGAAGATTAATAGGTATTTCTGGAAGGTCAGGAAGGTTTTGTGGTTGCTCTTCATGAGGGTTTTCAGGATGTTCAGCAGCTTCCTGAGGGTTTATGGGTGGGTTGTTTAGGAGAGGGTTTTGTTGGGTAAAACACTTTTGGATGAGTAATTGAACGAGACGATGATGGGTGAGAGAAAGGGTGGTATTTTTATCCTATTTAAAATAATGTGACATATTTCTAAGACATCCAAGAAGATAGTAAGGAATTTTGACCAGTCTAGCATGTCGTAAATGAGATAACAGGACAAAGTCAGACTGGTAAACTACCTGGTATCGGCCTTCATAGGTAAGGTAGTGCTTGACAAACTCTGCAACTTTCGGCCAAGGAGGTGGCAACGAGCTAAGTCGAACACCCCAGCCTTTAGGCTCAACTTGTTCTCTTGGCAAGAGAAAATCCTGCTGGGCATTAAGGATAATGTGTTTGCGGCTGAACCAGCAAATGCCAGTGACGGGAAGACCCCAAACCTGTGCGATATCATCCTCTGTGACTGGAATCCGAACCCCTTGAACAATGGAATGGTCTTGTTGAAGATTCCGAGCAAATTGAAGAACTTGTTGTTGTTCAAATCCCTGGAGCATCTGAAAATAACCCAGCCAGCCTGCCTGCTGAAAGATTTGGTAGACTTTTGGATACAATTCTAGCAAGATTGTCGTGGCGGGTCCATATCGTATAACAGGACCTCCCATAGCTATTCAGCTCAGTAGAATGCACAGTCAGAGAGTCAAGTAACCACACCTGAATAGAGTAAGTTTTGTGGATGAAGGCATGCAAATGATGGTGAAAAAAAAATGAAATGATGGGTAAAAAGAAGTGACGGTAGTCGGTTTGTGTGAAATGATGGCATAAAATTTTGGTATTTTCCCCCCCAACTATGGTTAAAATAGTGACTTTAAGTGAATTATAATATTGAATCGATATCTTCTCATTAGCCATAGTTCAATTGTATTTACATATAAAGTTTACATACCTCATCTTTACCTTTGATTCGTACTTCGAAAAATATAATGCCTATCCATAATAGCTATGCAGTAACCATGGGGGAGACTTTGGATTTATGAGAGAAATTGTATCAAGGGTTTGTTTAATCATGGGAAAAGGTAGTGAAAGGATAGAATGTAGTATGAAAATAGGAGAAGTGAGAGCGAAAGTGTTGAAGAAGATGTTTTTATTGACAGGAAATGTTTAAGAAGTGGTGTTTCAACAACAGGAAAAAATGGAAAAATGTTTGTTGAAGAGTGATGTTTTAACAATGGAAAATATTGTTGAAGAAATGGTGTTTCGACAGCGAGAAAAATAAGGAAAAAATGTTGCTAAAGAGTGGTGTTTCAGCGATGGGGAAAATGAGGAAAAATGTTGTTGAGGAGTGGTGTTTCGGCAATAGGAAAAGAATGGAAAAATGTTTGTTGAAGAGTGATGTTTTAACAATGGAAAATATTGTTGAAGAAATGGTGTTTTAGCAGCGGGGAAAATGAGGAAAATGTTGTTGAAGAGTGGTGTTTCAGCAATGGGGGAAATGAGGAAAAAGTTGTTGAAGAGTGGTGTTTCAGCAACAGGAAAAGAATGGAAAAATGTTTGTTGAAGAGTGGTGTTTCAGCAATGGGAAAAATGGGGAAAATGAATGGAAAGGAAAGAAAATAAAGAAGGATGAATGATGGGGATGTTGAATGGGAAGTGAATATGAATGGATTGAAGAAAGAGGGAGCAATGCTTCACAAAATGAAGCTTGGATCTGCTTGTAGTAAGATTGTCCTTTCTTGGTAGGCCTTTTCTGGATCGAGAATCTGCAAAAGAATCAATTGTAACATGCCATTCCTTGATAGGGATTATTAGTAAAAGAAATTTAATCTAATACTAAAGAAATTAAATTCAGAAAAATTAATTACAATGAGGGGCAGGAGGCTCCTCTAAAAAGAGATAATGTGAATCTGCCACACATGTGGCCTTAAAATCTTCTTTGGAAATGGGGCACTGGTACAGATGGAGTCGATGACCATTCACTAATAACGATGTTTTAGAGTCATCAATTGTGAGGAACCTTATTGTTCCATTGGGTAAAACAGTGTCCACTTCGTAAGGTCCTAGCCATCTTGTACATAGTTTCCCTTGAAATTCTTTAAACTGAGAATCATACAATAAAGCCCAATTACCTTTTTGGAATTGCTTATGCTTGTTGATTTTATCATGTCATTTTGTTCTTTGTTGTTGAATCATAGTTTGTTGGTGAATGGCATCTAATCTTTTTTCATCCAATTCATTAAGCTGTTGCAACCTGGTTGTATGTGCATCAGTCAAATCAAGGTTAACAACTAAAGCAGTCCTTAAGGTTTTGATTTCAAATTCCACGGGAAAGACAATACTTTTTCCATAAACTAATTCATAGGGGGAGAATCCTATAGTATTTCTTCAGGTAGTTATGTAGGCCCATAATGCTTCAGGAAGCCTTTAAAAGCAATCCTTCTGATTTTCCTTCACTGTTTTTGTGAGAATGGCTTATATTACTTTATTTGTTCTTTCCACCTGTCCATTGGCTTGGGGGTGGTATGATGTAGTCATTCTATGATGAATATGATATTTTTGAAGGGTGGCTTTAAAACCATGAGAGTTGAAAGGAGGTCCTCCATCTATGACTAATTATCTAGGCACTCCAAATCTAATAAAGATATCTTCAAATAAAAAATCTAGAACAACTTCTTCAGTAGCTCTATGGAGTGCTTTAGTCTCCACACATTTGGTCATATAATCTGTGCAGACTAATATATAAAATTTTTGATTGGATGGAGGGTTAATGGGTACTACAAAGTCTAAGGCCCATCTTTCAAATGGTTCGAGTACTACCTAGGGGTTTAATGGCATTTCATCTCTATGATTAGGTTGACCCATTCTTTAACAGCCATCACAAGCTCGAACATATTTCTTTGCATCTTTAAAAAGTGAGGGCCAATAATAACCCATTCTGAGAATTTTATGTGTTGTTCTTTTATCAGCAAAATTCCCTCCACAAGGGCCATCATGACAAGCTTTTAATAAATCATAAACCTCATCTTCTCTAATGCATCTTCAGATTTCTTGATCAAGTCCTGTGTGGAAAAGACACCCACTTATCCAGTTATACCGAGCACTTTGTTGAATGATTTTTCTTTTCTCTTGGTGGGATAGGTGCGGTGGTAACTTTCCTACAACCAAATAATTAGCGATGTATGCATACCATGGTGAGTGAGCAGATACTGCAAATAAATATTCATCAGGAAAGAAATCATCTACTGGAGTATTATCATCAGGTGTTAACCGAGAAAGGAAATCAGCAACTACATTTTCTTTTCTTGGTCTATCTACAATTGTAATATCAAATTCTTGTAATAATAGTAACCATTTGGTGACTCGAGCATTTGTGACAGATTTGTTCATTAAATATTTAATAGCTGAGTGATGAGTATGGACAAAAGTAGAATATCCAGTGATGTAATGTCGAAATTTATTAATAGCATAGAAAACTGCTAAAAATTCATTTTCGGTAACTGTATAGTTAAGTTCAGCAAGACTCATATTCTTGCTAATGAAGTAGATAGCATAAGGGAGATGATTTTCTTCTTGTCCCAAGACAACTCCTATTGCAGTATCTGAAGCATCAAAGGATATATGAAAGGGAAGTGTCCAATCAGGTCCTCTTAGAATAGGAGCTATAGATAACTAATGTTTGAGTGTATCAAATGCTTCCTAGCAAAGATTAGTCCACTTGAATTCAGTATTTTCATAAGTAACACAAACAAAGGAGAAGCTATTTTGGAAAAAAAATTGATAAATCTTCTATAGTATCCAGCATGTCCTGAGAAATTTCTCACATCTGTTTGGGTTTTGGGAATAGGAAGATCTTTAATGAATTGTATCTTGGATGGATCTACCTGAATTCCTTGAGATGAAATAAAGTGTCCAAGTACCACTCCTTCACTCGTCATCATATGACATTTTTCGGTGCTTAAGGAGAGGTGGGCTTGTATACATCGGTTAAGTACTTTCTCAAGATTTTGTAGTGCTTCCTCAAAAGAGACACCATAAGGGGTAAAATC
>JZKD02S0666347.1:80887-107005 GCA_000966675.3 Picea glauca | reverse complement strand
GTCCCTCACCTACCTATAGAGTGTTGTCGGATTACTAACAATTAATCCTTGCAAGAAGAAGTTTGAAAATCAAACGAGATTGACCAAGATATGTTTTCCCTTATTTCCTCCTTGAACGAAGGGAAGAGATCGAGTTCCAAAGTGTATAAATAGGCCTTTAGCATAGGGAGAAAACATAAAGTTGGAATTCTGTGTATTGTGTTAATTTTTATTAAGGAAGCTTTTGTTGAAGACTTGGAGCTTTGCTCTTGATGTGCCACTAATTTTGATGAAATAAAGATGTCTTTGTTCTTATCTTATTAGATTTTCCTCAAGGTTTATTGTGCTTCTTGTGTAGGTCCCATTCAAGAGGGATCAAGTACCCTATTGTAACTTCTCTTTATTTCATGTTAGTGTGTTATCAGTTAGTCTTTTATTTCTCTTAAAGAATTAGATAGTCATTCATAATAATTTCTTATTTCTGTTAGGTTGGTGTAATTGTTAGCTTCAACAGGTCTCTTATAGAAAGGGTTGGAATACTATTGGGATGCTCAAGGGTATATTATCAAGGCTAAAAAACTTAGTTACATCTCATTATATTTTAGTCTATCTTTTTTATTGCTTTGGATGACTTCTACAATATTTTTAGGACTCTTTTGGCATCCTATAGGAGTTTCCTGTAAGATTGTTACATTTCATGTAGAAACTTCATGTAGGATTGTTTTAGCTCATGTTTCTTAATTTCCTCATTCATCTTTTCAGGAAATTAGTAGTGGACAATAAGATAACACATGGATTGATATTGGATCAAGGGTTAGGCATAATTTGGTTCATGCAATAGTTCATATTCTTTGATGCAATTTGATTTCATGCAATAGAATTAGTTTCCATGCTTTATAATCAGTTTATTATTTTCATAGCTTAGTGTGCTTTCTTTCATGCCAGTAGACTAGATCTCTTTTATTGAATATAGATCAATTGTTCTTTCAAGTTGATATGATTTTATTCTTGCAAGTATCTTAAAGTGTTTTCTACAATTTATATTCCTGCATAGGTTTCATGCATTATCCATTTGATCAATCTCAAACCTAGATTGTTATGAGTGTATTTTGCATATACTTTTTGCAACACCTCTTAAGTTTGTATGAACCCCAGGTTGACAATTAAAGTAACAAATCAAGGAGGAAGTAGCATTAATGTTCCTATTCCTAGGCCCACCACTTTTTGGTGCCATTGTCGGGGAGGTGCTAAATATTGCACACTTTTTTTTATTTTACTATGACCTGGAAAATTAGGAATGATACATCGATCACAAGTCCAACCTCATTATATAATTTATGTAGTGAAAAATCCCATGTGCTTTCACCTCGAGTGATTATTGATAGTTCTTTGTCACATTCTTTTAATCTTAGGATTATATGAAAATAAAAGAGAAAATAACTTCATTTCTTTTACAATTATGAATGACTCAACCTAGAGATAAGAAAGGAAATTTTATACCAAACAACCCCACCATAAAAACAGGCCAAAGTAATCCATAAATTGGACCTGAAACACTTTAAATTTTCTTGGAAAGGGAAGCTAGAGAATTTGAAAACATTTTAGACGAAGTTCAGTCTCCATCACCTTGTACCATGGTTGATGAAGAAGAGTTGGTAGAAGTATTTGAGTTTCATATACGAGAAACCAATGGAGAAACTAAAATGAAAAGTATTAATCCTTTTGCCTTGCCTCATTTCCATGGTCTTGATTCAGAGGATTCTGACATCTTGTTTTATTTTGTAGTTATATGTAGGACATATGATTATACTATAGATAAACAAAATCTCAAACCTTTTCCATCTACTATGAAGGATTCATATTTAAGATGGTTCATGATCCTGGAGGGAAACATCATCACAACTTGGGATCAAATGAAGAAAACCTTTAGTGAAAAGTAAAAGGACTATTGCAAAGCAAGGGACACAAGAGATGAGATCTTCATAATGACTCAAGGACATGATGAATCTCTAGAATACTTTGAAGAGATATTTCATCTAATCTATAAAAGAGTTTACAACTGCACTCTGGATAAGGATTCACTCAAGCTTGTCTTACTCAGAGGAGTAAGAGAAGATCTCTTGGAAACACTAAATATCCTATCTAACGAAGATATATATGAGATGGACTATGATGATAACAAGAAAATATTCAAGAACCATTCCAGATCCTCAAGGAAGAAAGGTAGAAACGGTAGAGGATTGGTACCTCAATCTTCTAACCTTGTAGTCCATATAAAAAATGAATTAGGAGGGTTAATAGAAGATATGAAATATGATATTTTGCATTCTTTAGTTGTGCAAATGGACACCTTGCATTTTAATAAGAAATAGGATGAAACAAAAAATGCATTAGCTATTTATTTCCCTAAATGCACCAAGAGGCATCCTAGGAATGAATTCCCTTTAGAAATCATAGATGTTTGTGGTATTTGTGAAGAAGATCATGCAATTGATAAATATCCTTCTTTTCTAGGATTAAAAGCTACACTTCGAAGAGTAGAGGAGAATGTGGAATCTATATGCTTCATCGATCAAAGGAGACCTGAAGCACCAAGACCCTTCCAAATAGGTTTGAACTTCAATCCTTCTCAAAAATTTTGTGCATGTAATACACAAATGTATTCTCAAGCTTGGTACAATCCCAACCCATCTCCTTGGATAGTTCCAAATCCATGGCAATACCAAGGGAAACCTATTCCTACTCCATACCAATCATTCCCTAGCATGCCACAGAACCAAAATTCCCAGTGGAATCAACCTACACAAGGATGGAGGCCCCGAGATTTTCAACAACCCACATTAATGCCTCATCCTCCTCGATCTAGTAACACTATTCAAAATAGTTCTCCTCTTGGACAACCACAATTACCTACTCAACCTGCCCCAATCCAAATAACAAGTAGGTTCAACCTATGTACAATAGTGAAACAACATATTAGACTTACTCCTTGGATGTACAATAAATCAATCTTAGATCAGGAAAATTATTACAACAACAACCAAAAATCATAAAAAAATGTAGAACCTAAAAAATAAAACATTATCCTACCACAACCTCAAGCCCCGCCTTATCATGAAAAATGAAATGAAAAGAAAGCCTAAACATCTGAAGAGAATGAAATTTTAGGAGAACTTAATATTTTGTGTGTGAAGATACCTCTCCTACAATCCATCAAGGATGTTCCCATTTTTAATAGATTTATCAAATAAGAGTGCATCAGAAGACTAGGGAGAAAACGAAAGGACACCCCTACAATAAATGCTATAGGATAGTTATTCGACCCTTATGCTTGGGAAGATAATTGTACCTAAGTACTTGGATCCAGGAATCCCTTTAGTAAATGTACACATCAACAAAACCTTGATCCAAAACAATCTCATATATTTAGGGGTTGTAATAAATGTTATGTTGAAGGATACCATGTTAATATTGAACCTTCATGGATTCTTGAGAGACACCCCCACTTTCTTCCAAATTGCAGATAGATCCATAGTCAAACTTGAGAGGATGTTGGAAGACATAATGCCCTTATTGATTCTTTAGAATATTCTACTAAATTTTTGGTCCTCAAAACCAAGTCTAAATTCAATTGGTATCCCCTTATCTTAGGGAGGCCTTTCATGGCCACATCAGTTGTAGGGTAGGAAACATGACTATAACTAATGGTCAATCCCAAAAATATCATGTCATGTATCCCCTTGCCTATTCATTAACAACATAAAACCTTCTAGTGTGGGTACAAGAAGAAGAATAATAAGACATGATCCAAACTACTTCCTATCCTATCTACACAATTAGCACAGCGTTGGCCAATAGCAAAATTGATGAGGACACCTTCCTTTTAAATTTTATGAAAAAACAATATCTTGTTGATGTGAGAAATGAAGGGATGAATGATGAAATTAATTATGAAATTTATGCTACTAAGAAAATAGAAATATGGGAAGAACATTTCATAGCTGAAAATAAAAATCCCTCTATTAAGACTATATAAATCAACCATGCAAAAACACTCAAAATCAACACAAAGTTTACTAATCAACAAGAACAAAAATCATTAGATGTGTTGAAAAGAAACATTGCAACATTTGCATGGGATTATAAGGATATGAAAGGAATTTATCCTTCCATATGTACTCATCATATTTACATAAAGGAAGACTACATACCTATTACGCAACCCCAAAGAAGGATGAACCATGCATTGAAGGACATAGTTAAACAAGAATTGCAAAAGTTGTTAGATGTCAAATCCATTCATCCAATTTTAGATAATGAGTGGGTCTCTCCCCTAGTTATTATTCCTAAAAAGAATGGGAAATGGAGGATATGTGTGGATTACCAAGAATTAAAAAAGGCTATAAGAAAGGACCATTTTCCCCTACCCTTCTTTGACCAAGTTCTGGATGTCTTAGCCGGGAAAGAATATTTTTCATTCCTAGATTGATTTAGTGGATACAACCAGATTCATATCATTCCCGAATACCAAGAAAAAAAAACATTTACCTGTCCCTGGGGCACATTTTCTTATAAAGTCCTTCCATTTGGCCTATGTAGTACCCCAGCTACATTCCAAAGAGCAATACTTAGTATCTTTTCAGAACGCATCCATGACAAAGAAGAGATGTATATGGAAGACTTCACCCATTATGTAAACTCATTCGATGAAGCCTTAGACAATATGTACAAGGTTCTCCAAATATGTGAAGAAATGAACCTCTCCCTTAGAAACGACAATTCAAAAGTGATGTTGAATGAAGGGATTGTGTTAGAACACCCTCTATCCTCCAGAGGGATTGAAGTATACAAAAATAAAGTCAATATCATCACACTACTACCTACCCCTCTGAAACCAAAATATATTAGAATTTTTATTGGACATGTAGGTTACTACAGGAGATTCATCAAAGACTTCAGTAAAATAGCTTCTCCTATGTTTTCCCTGCTATTCAAAGATGTAGATTATTTTTGGACTTTAAATTGTCAATAAGCATTTGAAACAATTAAAGAAATACTCTCAACTAATCCTATACTACAGGGTATGAATTGGACTCTTCCCTTTCATATTCATACGGATGCATCATATAAATTTGTAGGAGTAGTCCTGGGAAAAAATAAAGATAAAAGTTCCTATGCAATCCATTTTATAAGAAAAAACTTAGTTGGTGCAGAGCTAAACTACATTGTTACAAAAAAAGAATTTTTTAATAGTAATCCATGCTCTCAAAAAGTTTATACATTATGTTACAGGGTATCAATTTTTTGTACATATTGATCATGCTACCATCAGATATTTGATGAATAAACATGATATAAATGGTAGAATAGTTAGGTAAAAAAAAAATTTACAACAATTTTACCTAACCATTCTTGATCAACTTGGGAAGAAAAATGTTGTTGCATATTTCTTATCCAAGTTGAAAATTCCTACTGAAGAAGGCATGATAGATGATAATTTTCTAGATGAACACCTCTTTGAAATAACAACACAAACCCTCTAGTTTGCTGACATAGCCAATTATCTGACAAAAAGGAGGTTTCCTCAACATTTTTCCTACCATGAAAGATGTAAAATCGTCAAGAAAAGCACAACCTATATTTGAGTAGTAGGATATCTATTCAAACTTGGCCAATACCAAGTCCTAAGAAGATGTATGAGAGAGTATGAAGTGTGTGATATCCTATATTTCTTTCATGATTAACCATGTGGAAGACACTTTGCAACAAAGAGAATAGACTACAAGATCTTGGAAGATGGATACTATTGGCTGACCTTACATAGAGATGTTCAACAATATACCCTACATTGTGATGAATTTCAAAGGATGGGGAAGCCTACAAAGAGAAATGAAATTCCCTTGTAGCCCCAGGTATCATTGGAAACATTTGACAAGTGGGGCATGGTCTTCATAAACCCAATTGATCGAAAATTTGGCAACTTTGCAACATTCTAATCCTCAAAGGAATTTATCAAGTTTGATGTTGGTAATGTTGTAATGAGGTCACAATAGAGGTCATTTTGGAAGCATCAAACATCTTGGTTGTGTGAAAGATTCCTTCGAGTCACAATCTTCAATCTAGAATTTCAATATGAAATAGTGGGAAAATAAAAAGTCTCTGAGTTGCCTAGATTAGAGACTTCATAAATTCGTTATAAAGGGAAAAGTTTGTTTTATCTTCATTCATTATGATAAGAAAAATAAAAATGAATATAAAATTATATTCCATGAAGATTTCAGTACTAAAAATCACAAGTGTTGGATAAGACTATTTTTAGAAAATTAGATCAATCTATTTCAGATTTGAAGGAAAAATATCAGCATTCAATCCAAGTAGATCCAATTTTCAAGGCACCAGGTTAGCATCCAAGAAGTATAAAAGAGAAGTTGAGGACTGCCTAGGCAAGAGGCTAGGAATGTTTTGATAAAGTGAAGATTGTGTTTTCTTGGAGGATGAGCATGTGAGGCCATCCTTTTGTAAATTTTTGAATAAGAGAGAATCATTTATTTGATTCATCCTTCAATATAATAGAGCCATGTTTTCCTCCATGTTTTATGTGTTAAGTTTCTTTTAATTCCATGTTTATTATTTCAATGCAGTTTTGATATGTAGCTCGGACCATTTGATATAACTTCCATTGCCAATGAGTGTATTCTTAATATACTTAAAATATTTCTTCTACGACCTTTTTTCGTGATGAATGCATCCAAATATTGTAATTAAAGTTACATTTTTTAATATTTTGTGTCTGGATTCACTCTTCTAATTCCTAGATTCAAATGTTCATTTCATATGCTAGATTCATGATCTATATTCCCATCTTATTTTCTTCATCTCAGATTGATATACATTTCTCTTTCCCTATGTCATTTTTGAGATTTGTGTTTTCTTATTTTCCTCATTCTATCACCTATCATATTTTGTGTTTTGTTATATGAGACTCCATTCCCAATGGATCATGCCTTATGATATGAAGTTGCATTCTTTATTCCAGTCCATTGTCCTGATTATCCTCAACCTTGTTTATCTTATCCTTTACTTTTAAATATGGAATCCTATGCTTAATTGTTAGAATTACTGCTTAGTGGAAGTGGACAACCAGTTTCTATTTTTCTTTGAGCGAACCTGCTCAAGTCCAGGGGCCAGCTTGGATCTAAATTTGGTTTAAATATGTCTTAGCATGGTTTCTATACAGCTAGGAACCATCTCAAGTTACAACATTCTTTTTGGTGTCATTGTCGGGGATGAAGGTTTGAGAATATTTTCCTTGGGGTTTTATCAAGATCAGATACGGTTCTTGAAGGTCAATGAGAATCGGACACAGGATGTGTGGTTGTTCACCTAGAGAATCCATTGTGATTTCACTAGGGCCTCCATTGGGATTCTAATCATAATTTCAAATACTTCACTGGGAAGTGAGCCCTGTTGATGAAGAGATGAAGAACTATTATAGAATAATCAGGTACCAAATGACCATCTTTTTTCAAGATATTTTGGATCTGTCGTTTGGTCCTTTGTTATTCTTTCTTACATATTTGGAAAATGTTTTCTTCTATATTGTTCATGCAGAGAATCATAAGTTCAAAACTTCATTCCATATCTCATAAAAATAAACCCTTACCTCTTCGTATATTACTCAACTAGATGAGCCTTCATTATTTTTGTCCTCTAAAAGTAATGATCAACCTCTTGCATCAATATTTTTTATCAAAAAGTACTAATCCCTATTATTTCATAGAGTGGTCAATCTTGTGAACCAATTGAGGATGATATTAATAAGCCAACTCTTTCAGTCACTAATATACCTTTTTATCAGCCTATATGAATCCATCCATGGGTTTTAAATAGATATAAACCTCTAAAGCTACCATCTGTACTTCATGATTTTCCTCCTAAGTTCTTCAAATATCTTCCTAAATTCAATGGAGAAAGTGACGTTTCAGCATAAAAACACATGGCATCCTTTGAACATTTCACAGATTGCTTAGATATTCAACATGAGGATGTTTTTATGAGAATGTTCACTTTGTCTTTAGAAGGAGAGGTCAAAATATGTTTAGAGACTTAGCAGTGGATTTTATTAGTCCTTGCACTGATTTTTATGATGTTTTCTTATACAAATGGGTTGAGAGGAAATCTCATCATCAATACCTCTCTGAGTTTTATACTATTAGAAGAAGAAATGATGAAATTGTTACAAATTTCAATAGAAGATTTGAAAATACTTATCACGGTTTTTTAGCTGATATTTGGCCTTGTGAAGTCGTTGTCAAAGTGTATTATGCAATGGCACATCATCCTGATTTGGAATTTTATCTCAGAGAAAGGAATTCTTCAAATTTGCAATAGATGATTATAGATGCTAAGGAAATTGAAAACAACCAATGGGCTTCTGGGAAGCTTCCTCGTCAAACAAAGGATGAGGATGTGAATACAAAGGAGAAGAGAGAAGAAGATGAAAAAAACAAATCAGACATCCATATTTCAGGTTAGCAACATATGAATGATTGGGAAACTATTTTTTTCACAAATTTCTTAATGGATTTTTATGACAAGGATAATGAATTTAATGATTATGAATCTGAACAAAATAATTGTTATGAACATATTCATGAACATTTTCAAGAAGATCAAGGAAATATTTCATTGTCCTTATATTTATAAAACTTGAATATCCATCAGCCCATATATGATAGATATGATTTAGAGTCATAGTTTTATAGTGATTATGAGTAGATTTACAAAGCACCTTCTTCGACATTTTTTTATGTTGAACCATTTTATGATGAATATGAGGATTTTGATGAAAAGACAACATAATTTAAAGGGTTGAGTTTGTCATCATCATTTTCTAAAATTTCTAATAAGCACATATATGATGATGATTCTGAGTTTTATAAAAAATAAGTCAACATATTGTCTCTTGCCTCTTCCTTATTTGATGTACACATGGAAGAATTTTACTTGATCAAGAAAGAAAACACTATGCAACAACAACTTAGTTTTTGGGAACAAAGGGAGGCAGTCCCTCATAGTTTTCAAGATCATGTTTTAGTCTATTTGGAGGTTTTTATCACTTCAAATCCTCCACCATTGTTTCATGATACACTAGTGGAACGAACTTATTTCATCAGCAGAATAGAGATCCTAGAAAATGACTTTAGTTTTTTGAACCAAGATGATAGTCTTATGGATGATCAGGTGGTCATTTTCTATTAGTATGAAGATCCTATAGCAGCCCACTTGACATCATGAGGTTGTGTGAGTTTTTTATCATTCTTTCACTATAAGTATGTATCCAAGATGCATGTGGATTTTCAGTTATCATACTATTTTATATGTTGACTATAAATGGTGAAGGAATAGATTATTCAAGAAGCCAACTTATTTTTTGGTTGCACTGGAAGTATACTTATATTTGGTCAAGATGACTTAGTTGATTAGCATAGGAGTAGTTTGTACATAAATAATCCCCTTTGTTGAACATTTACTCTAGTTTTCCAGTTATTGGTTCAATAGTTAGAGAAGTTTCTTTTCAGTTCAATGTGCAGAGTAGTTTTGATTCCAATTTGTACAAAGTTTGTTTCAATTGAGAATAAGCAGGGGTTATTTTGAATCTGATGTTTCACAGTAGGGTTTTAAGAGAAGGAATAAGCAGGGGTTATTTTGAATCTGATGTTTCACAGCAGGGTTTTAAGAAAAGGAATAAGCAAGTACAGGCTCATTCATTTTCAAAGATGGAAAAAGACAGGTTTTCAAGAAACAGTGAAGGCACATGGTCTATTGTTCTTTGGTGCCTCACGGGGAAACACCATCCCCAGATGAAGGCTATGTTGTAACATAAATTTACATTGCCAATTTTTTGAAAATTTTACTTATCTCTCAAACCCATTTCAAATCCAATTTCACTTTCTTCGTACCTGATTCATTTGTTTCCATTTCAAATACTTTCTCAAGATCATCATTTTTTGCGCTAAATAAAATTTCTCATTTATTTATCAAACCCTTTTAGCTTTGTGAAATACTATCCAATTTCTAGGTTCACTATTCTCCACTTTGAAAGTTTGAGTCAAGGTTATAAAACTTTATTTATTAAATAATGTGGGTCAATTGTAAATAGTCTTAAAGTGTGTGATCTTGTAGTCAACACTTTCCAAATCGATTTATTTACCCAAATGTGCACCTAAAGGTTATATCCTAAAGTCATGATTCCAAGACCATATTGTCGAACTGCCCAAAAACCCATCCAAGTATCAAAGTCATTCACTATAGGGATATGTGGCTCATATACACAATGTGTTAAGTGAAAAATGAAGGTATTTGTCCGAGCGGCAGATATGATTCAACGGTCCATTAAAAGGAGATCTAATGATTACCATTGATTGTGGTCCCCTAGTGAGTTCGATGTTTAACAAGGAGGGTGGGTGAAAAAATTTACCAAGATTCAAAGTTCATTGACGTGGCAGCTCATGGGTGATTATGTCCCCCATTATTGTGGTATACTAAACCACAAGGGGACCCCCCCACCACCACCATGGTTGTGGGTCATTTCTTTGAAGAACAAGTGTATAGTCAGGATTGCAAGGGGGACTCTCTATCGAATGTTGGAAAATAATACCAGGGAATTCTCTTAAATACTATTATAGTGGAGCAAGAAATGTAAAGGATTGACACCTTCTGTGGAAGCCAATACTAGAGAAGCAAGACAAAACTGGAAAATAATACCAGGGAATTCTCTTAAATACTATTATAGTGTAGCAAGAAATGTAAAGGATTGACACCTTTTGTGGAAGCCAATACTAGAGAAGCAAGACAAAACTAGCAAGGATAGGCGACCTTTGACAAAAAGCCATCCCCCTGCTATTCTCATCATCATCACCAGACATCTTCAACCATGCATAAATTTCTCAAATTGTATAGCAGGATCCCCTGTGAAATCAAAGGTAACGTCATTTCAAATTAGTGCCTTGATATTCAAAAGTCAAATTATGGTTATTTTTAGAAGAACTTGTGGCCATTTAGCAGTGCCAAATCGTGGAGGAAAGCTCTAAGTCATGGAGAATGCAGGGAGGTACATTGTAAAAGTCGAAATACACCACGGAATCGAGCACTAATGGTAAGAATACAAAACAATTGTTGGATCAAAGGCCGAGCTTATTTTTTAGTGCAAGGTAGTGTGAAGGTTATTGAGATTCATACCAAATTCAAGTGTCTGTCACTGTTTTCCATTGACTAAAAGTTTGTAATTTATGGTAACTCAAAAGATGTGAAAGGAAATCCACAAAGTTCTTTTTCTGAGTTGGTCACACTCCTCTTTATTCTCGGTGTCAAATTTGTTCAAGAGAGAGAAATATACAATAGACCATAATGCAGGAACTAAAGACAGTAATCATGTGAAAGCTATTATTAGTCTTTGTCAAAGCAGGACTATACCAATGAGTTTGCTATTAATTTGACATTAATTTTCATTGACTTAAAAAATTATATGGGAAACCTAATGTTTTACATAAGAAATACAATTTTTTTATTTTTTTATCTATAAAATAACTTATTTTTTTAAACGACATTAGTTGAAAAGTTTGAGGCCTTATTATGGCCTTCACCTAGTTCAAGAATTTACATTAATTATACAATCAATATAACTCATCTTTTAAATCAAATAATTTCTTTATTACTTAATGTTTATTTATCTTTGTTTATTACATAATGAAAAAGTCAAGGGCTATATTCAATGCCTATTACGCTATATTCACTAACACGTACCTCCTACCTTCAATGAACGGTGTGGAACTCCAATCAGGGATGATTTTAAGGATGGAAATTTATTTTAAAATGTAGAAACCTTGGTGAATCTTACTAATCCTTCATATTCCAACTATAAAATGTTTGGCGATATTTTTGTAAAAATATTCAAATGTCTAAGGATTTTATATAGTTTGTATAAAATTTTGGAGATTTTTAAAGTAAAATAATTTTATCCTTTAGAATTTGGGCGAATCATTTTTAGAATAGTGAATCTTATTTTGGGAAAAACCTTGGAAAATTAGTCCACAAGCAAAATTTAGCCCCTAAAATCATCCCTGACTCCAATCCTTCTAGCTAACCTAAGTAAGAATCATTTATTGAGAAAATAAATGCACACTTAACCACCAAGCATTTATTAAGAAAATAAAAATTAACTAAAATATATAAATTTAATTTTGAGTTGGTAAATCTCAAAAGTCTAAGTTAATATTAAGAGTATTATACATTCACATTTTCATTAAAATTGTTATATATATATATATATATATATATATATATATATATATATATATATATATTAAAGTTATAACTTATTAAATTGGTGTATGAAGCCTTCTTATTATTTCAGCAAGGATACTATAGTAATTGATATCAGGTTAACTTTATATTAGTTATAATTTGACTTTTAAATATTTTAGTTTTAGTTAAAGTTTCATATATAGTTTGTATTTTTTTATTTAAAAATATATAAATAATTTTATTTATATGAAATTTGATTGGTGGTAAATTTTCATCTCTTATTATAGATTTGGCAAGGGAGTTTCCAAGCTGGGCGGTGGAGTTCTTGGGAACAACATTGTGGTACTGACAGTCGAGTTTGTAGGCTTGGTAGTGGAGTTCTTCGTAACAACATCATCATATTATTGGAGGCTTGACAGCAAAGTTCTACCTAACAACATCATCGTATTAAGATGCATTGAATTCACATTAAATCACCCTCACCCTTACCCTCACCCTCATGTCTTAGAAAATCTTGCATATCCAACCGCGAAATTGAATGACATGTTCGGCACAACACGCCTGCATATGCATAACCAGTCACAACCAAAGTCTCAATGTGTATCCATTTTTGTTTTGTAGATTCAGAAAGTCGTAGATTGAAGAATTCAAAGAGCCACAATGTTTATGCTACATAGAGCGTAAGAACGCATCACCGTAGCAATCATAGTGCTTTTGCATAGATACTAGTTATCTAGATACTAGTAATTGCTCCAGGAAGGTATAAGGTACATAGAAAGAATATTTGTTGAAAGAAGATGATATCACACTATGAACTGAAATTGAAATGTGTTTTTCTTTTAATGCTAGCTCAAGTCTGAAATTAAGCAAATTATATATATATATATATATATATATATATATATATATAATTCTCGGATTTAAATAGTTAATTTCCTTTGAAAAATCATTAATATTCTCATTTTCAAACATCCAATTTTCATTTTCAAATTTCGATCTTACCTGGCAGGGACTACGTTGCCTTGTCGATATTTACAACACGTCTCGTTGCCTTGTCGATATTTACAACACGTCTCATCAGAGGACCGACTGCGGATACTCTCCAAAGGTCGTCATTGATAATTTGGAAAATTTGCAACATTCAAAATTCTCAAAGGAGTTTATCAAGTTTGATTTTGGTAATGTTGTAATGCGGTCACATTAGAGGTCATTTTAGAAGCATTAAAAATCTCAGCTACGTGAAAGATTCCTTCAAGTCATAGTCTTCATTGTACAAGTTCAATATGAAATAGTGGGAAAATAAAAAGTATCCGAGTTTTCCGGATTAGAGATTTCATAAAGTCATTATAAAGGGAAAAGTTTGTTTTATCTTCATTCTCGATGATAAGAAAAATAAAAACGAATCGAACATTCTATTCCATGAAGATTCCAATCCCAGAAATGACAGGTGTCGGTGAAGACTATTTCTAGAAAATTAGATCAATTTGTTTTAAATTTGAAGGAAAAATATCAACATTCAATCCAAGCAGATCCAGTTTTCAAGGCATCAGGTTATCATCCAAGAATGATAAAAGAGCAGTTGAGGACTACCTAGGGAGGAGGTTAGGAAGTGAAGATTGTGTTTTCTTGGAGGATGAGCTTGTGATCCCATCCTTTTGTAAATTTCTGAATTGGAGAGAATCATTCATTGGATTCATCCCTCAATATAAGAGAGACATGTTTTCCTCCATGTTTTATGTGTTAAGTTTCTTGTATTTCCATATGTATTCTTTCAATGTAATTTTGATATGTGTCTTGGACAATTTGGTATATTTTCCATTGTCAATGAGTGTATTCCTGATATATTTAAAATATTTATGCTACAACCTTTTTCCATGATGAATATATTCAAATACTATAATTATTGTTGCATTTTTTAATATCTTCTTCCTGGATTCATTCTTCTAATGCCCAAATTCAAATGTTCATTTCATATGTTGGATTCATGATCTCTATGCCCATCTTATTTTCTTCATCTCGAAATGATAGAGATTGCTCTTGCCCTCTGTCATTTTTTAGATTTATGTTTTCTTATTTTCCTCACTCTATCACCTATCATATTTTGTGTTGTTTTATGTGAGACTCCATTCCCAATGGATCATTCCTTATGATTGGAAAGTTACATTCTTTATTCGATTCCATTGTCTCGATTATCCTCAACCATGTTTATCTTATCCTTTACTTTTAAATCTGGCATTCTATGCTTAATTGTTAGAACTGCTACTTAGTGATAGTGGATAGCCAGTTTTTATTTGTATTTGAGGGATCCCCCTCAGGTCCAAGGGCCATCTTGGATCTAAAGTTGGTTTAAAGGTGTCTTGGAATGGCTTCTAGGAATCCAGGAACCATCTCAAGTTACAACATTATGCAACAACACCACACATGTCATAGAAAATAAACACCCTATCATCCACAAGAAAATGAGTAAGTTGAAGTCACCAACCGAGAATTGGAAAATATCCTCATCAAAATAGTGAGCATGAACAAGAAGAACCGGTCAAAGAAACTCATAGAAGAAATATGGGCATACAATATCACATCGAAGGATACCAAAGGGATTACACCTTTTGAGTTAGTTTATGGTAAGAAATTCATGCTCCCTATTGAGTTTGAATACTACACTTTGAAAACAACATTTGAATTGGATATGGATATACCATAAACACATCAAGAAATATTGAATCAACTAAATTCCTTAGTTGAGTACAGGATGTAAGAACTCTTCAACATTGAAGTAGTGCAGCTACAAAGGAAAGATTGGTGTGACAAAAAAATAAATCATGACAATTTCAGAAGGGGACTAGGCCCTCTTATTTGATTCAAGATTCAAGTACTTCAAGGGAAAGTTGGTGACCAGGTGGCTAGGTGTTGGCACCCAAATTTTTGGGTTCCATTTTATGCATGCACACAAACGAAGTTGTGCACACTTATTCCATAGTTTTGCATGCACCTAAGGAGATGTGTGAGGAATGAAATAGAGTGCACATCGGATCATTTTTTTTTAGTTGTGCACCAAGATTAAAGGATACCAAATGCATGTTGGTTCAATTTTTTTCATGTGCATCAGAAAACAAGAAGATGTCTGCCAGAATCAAGAAACAAATTATTGGGAAATCTCCCCAAATGATTACTACCAGTAGCATCAAAGATGTGAGATGGACAGAGAACAAGCTAGCTCGGAAGTTAAGATTGTCCTTGATGTAGGAAGCCCATGTGGAGTGTTGAAATATTGTCCTTGATGCAGGAAGTTTATGTGAAGCATTGGAATATTGTCCTTGATGCAAGAAGTCTATGTGGAGCCTTGGAAGATACCATAAGCATGCGAGGAAGTTTTATTAGACAAACGAGTGGAGCAGAGTAGAAAGAGACAGCCCTCCCTAGGAGAGAAAGATAAAAAAATGGAAGCTCTACCATCATAAATAGAGCTAGCTAGTTATAGAGTTTATCAGTTGGCCTAGCTATCCGTATCAAGCTCATTCGGATCCTGTTGTGTTGTTGTAATGCTTTGAATATAGTTCTGAGTCTATTCTATGTATGAGTTTTGAGCAAAGGCTCATTGTGTAGGATTTTGTAATTCTGAGGTTTTATATATCAAATATACGAAGTTTGATCATTGTCATATGTGTATGTCCAACTCAATGTATATCTCTGATATGATGGAATTATTCCAACAATAAATATATGACAGTTCTAATACATTTTGTATCTATTATGTATGAGTTGAATATGTGTGTGTATTTTTTTAATTCTTAGTCCTCATATTTTATCATACATCAATTACATGGATGCCAATTGCAGTGACTTTTCATGTGTTTAAGACTTCATCCCTGTAACAAGACCCTATGGTTTATATGATTCTCTCTGTATCTCTGGTGAGACCTTCCTTGGCCTTGGCCAAGGATTGATATGATCGTGCTTGGGAGTTTTTGTTAGACAAATATGGACGAACCGTGGGTCTAAAAATCCCCAGCATTAAGAAGGACAGGACACATGCAAGCATGGACCAAAAGTGCCCAACAAATGGCTCTATTTTCAGGACCTGAAGTCTTGTTACGATCGTTGAAGAAAAAGAAAATTGAGTTGGCATCCTTCTAAGGAGAAGATTCAAGACTGTATAGAAGCAAAACATGACGACTTTTCCCTGTGAGAAATGAAAAGATTGAGGGTGAACAGAAATCAATGGAAAGGAAGATATCTTTACTCGGATATGCATGAGCTCTTCTTCATGGAATTTCCTTGTTTGTTAAATGAATGGTTGAAAAGGAAAGCTTCTATCAATTTAGTTGTGTTTCCAATGGAGCTAATAGTTTGGGATCAAGCCAATCTTGATAGCTTGCAAGTATTGGATAACAAGTGGACTTGGGCTATTGAATTTTGGTTCACTCGAGTGAAGGAAGGATACATTACTAAGTTTTTTGTAGAATATAGTGATTCTTTCACCGAGGATGAAAGGAAGTTTTAAGAAGGTCCAAGGAAGCAGATGCTAGAAGAAATTTCACTTTGTATCAAGATGATTTTCATGGAGAGAAGAATGAAGTGCATGTATCCCAATAAAATGACTTAGTAAACCCCCTAGTGTTGGGGGGGATTTGGAAAAGGTGAGGGAAAAAGAGCTAGAATATGGATCCATTGAGGAGGATCTAAGAAGTTGTTGAGATGAGGTGAGGTACTGAATGGACTCAGAAGAGAATAAGAGAAGAATATACAAAAGGTATGCAAGAAGGGTTGAGATAAAAAGAAGAGGGGAAGAAAAATGTGGAAAATGATTAGCTACATGCGCATGACGAGGGGTCAGGTCAGAGATGAAGAGGAAAGAAACTGAACCAAGTTGTAGTGCGAGAGAAGATGATGTGCTAGAGTGGAGCACATATAAGGATAGGCCCACGAATAGGTGTGGCATAGAGGAGATGGTGTCCAGTAGGGATACCAATAGTGATACTAGTATAAACCTAGGTGACGAATTCTGTCCCCTTTGGTTATTGTAGAGTGTCGCAACCATAGAAGAAGATGAAGTGAAAAGAAGTGGTGCACTGATAAGGAGAGAGGATGGCATGCAGATTAGCATTGTGTTGATTAGAGAGAGTGATTAGGCAGAAGGTGGTAGTGCTCATATCCAACCGGGAGATGAAGCATGAAATGGAAGTGCATAGATCAGCCTAGGAGAAGGAGTGCACATTTGTGGTGCACAGTCATGATAGGAAGGTAGGGCACATAATGTTGATGCACCAAAACAAAAGGAATATGGAGGCTCCCCTAGTGGTGGGGGAGATGAATTGGCAGTAGTGGATGGTCTTGCGTGGCTACAAGTAGACATATCTCTAGGTCACCTCACAAGAAGTTTCAGAAGAACATGGCCTTACCCCCTCTTAGTACCACCACCCTTGCACATTTTTAATCAAGAAGAAAACATAACAGATAGTGAAGATATTGGAGTCAAAGAAAGAAAAAAAGAAGAGACAAGTGATGAAACAAGTGAAGAAGAAGGTGAAATAAACAATACTTTACCCCAAGTGATAGTGGTGTGGAAAGATCCAGCCAATAGCAGTCAGAGAATAGGAACTGGCTCTAGTTAGAAGATGGTGAATCCAGATAGTGCACTGAGGTTTCTCATGTTCCACAGAATGGGTAAGGATGATGTAGAGAAACACTGGTTCACTTATGAAGAAATATGGTGTGTATAGAGAGTTACAGACGATACAACTAAGGTCATGAAAATAGAGACTTCTTTCAATGATAGAGCCCTAATGTAGTACATGAAATACAAGGCTATTGTGTTAGTGGAATAGGAAAGGTCCATGGATGAGATTAAGAAGGATATGATTAGGGAGTTTCAGAAGCCTAAGTAATGTCAGGAAATGCATAACACTTCCACACTAATCCTAGCAAAAGAGAAGAAGAATTTGATCAATAAAGAAAATGACACAAGCAATCACAAAGTACACTAAGATTTTACCCTAGAAACCCTTAACTGAGAAAACCAACATTCCTTTGAGCGTTCTTCTCTCTTGTTGTCTTATTCATTCAAAATAAAAGGTTACATGTCTAACCTTGGTCCACACCTAAGACAAAATCAACATCATACCCTCTTTCATAGGCAAGAACAACCCTATAGACAATTCGACTCACATATGCATGACCACCAACCTACACTTACACATGCACTAACCTGCAAAAGTGAATTCTATGATCACCAACAACAATAACCTTTACGGACTTACAACATGCCTCTTTATAGGCTTTACAACAAGAAAAATCTTAAATATTGGCACCCAAACACGGTTACATATCCATGCATACCATTGGCTACAAATCCTACAAATATTTGGATTTTGTTACAGTTGACCCCAAGTCAAGTTTACCAATTGGCCTTCATTCTATCTCTAGTCAGTCATCTCATGCCCGCACTTCGACCTCTTGTTGGTTGAATTGTCATCAATATATTCAAATTTGACTTTACCCGATCGACTTCATCGACATTCGAATTATTTTCAATCTACCTTGAATTCAACCTGTTGTCGATCCATCTCGACTTCGACCATTAGTTGATTCACCTCGACTAGAATTTCAGTGCAAAGAATACAAAAACCTAACATTCTCTCACTTGTTGTCTTCTTTGATGAAATAGGAGATTGTTGAACTTTCACTCACAAACCTAGGGCAACAATTCCCATTGCCTCTCTACACCAAGAGAACTTCATCGCACTCACAGACTTGGTCAACGAGTTTTCTATGTTTTCCTATGTGTCTACTTTCTCCAGTAGCACTTTGTTACTTTCCACAATATCTCTTATGAAATGGTATTGTACATCAATGTGCTTAGTATTTGAATGATAACTATGGTTCTTTTCCAAAAATATTTCACTTTGACTGTCGCAACTTACCTTCATAGCTCTCTTCTCAAACCTGATTCCTGAACACAACCTTTGAATCCATAGTGCTTCATTGCTTCCATGAGTGGCCGCCATGTATTCATCTTTTGTAATTAACAAGGATACTACCACTTGTCGCTTACTCATCTAGGTTATTGCTCCACGAAACATATTGAAGACATATCCATTGGTCGACCTCTGTCGACCCAGATATCCATCCCAAGCGACATCGACAAAGCTATGTACATCTAATTTACCATTGTCACCTCCAGGTCTTCCTTGGTATCATATAACATAGTCCTTTGTGCCACAAAATACCTAAACACTGTCTTGAAATTTGTCCATTTCTCCTTTCCAGGTGTCGACATGTACCTTCTCAACACTCCCACTACATGGGAAATGTCTGGTCGAGTGCATAGCATTGCATATATTAGACTAGCAGCAACACTTCCATAGGGAACATGTGTCGTGTCCTCTATATCTTCCTATGTCTTTGAACATTGTTCAATAGTAAGCCTTGCTCCCACTGAAATTGGCACCTTCACTGGTTTTCAATCCTACATGTTGAATCATTTCAAAATTGTTTCAATATACTTTGTCTGATTCAACTAGAGCTTTCTAGCGCCTCGATCTCTGTTAATCTCCATTCCTGGAATGAAGTTAGTTGCACCGATATCCTTCATCTCGAACTTGGAGGATAGTTTCTTATTCACCTCCTTTATTTCATCCATGTTGTTTCCAATCAACAACATGTCACTGACATACAAAGATACATATATGAAATGCCCACCTTCTTCCTTGGAATATATGCAGTGATCAACTTTGCTTCTCACAAATCCAAAACTAAGGATGTATGTGTCAAACTTCTGGTACAACATCCTTAGTAATTTCTTTAGACCATAAAGAGATCTTTTGAGTTTGCACACCAAATCTTGCTTTCCCTTTACCACAAATCTTTCAGGTTATTTCATGTAGATTTCTTCTTCGAGGTCCCCATGTAAGAACATTGTCTTCACATCCATCTATTCTATCTCCATATTGAATGGTGTAGCCAGAGACATTAGTACTCTAATGGAAGTTAATTTTTCAACAGAGGAAAATATCTCACTGAAGTCGACTCCCTCAAATTGGGAATATCCTTTCGCTACCAATCGAGCTTTGAACTTCTCAACTTGTGAATATCCTTTCGCTACCAGTCGAGCTTTGAACTTATCGACTTATTCTGTGGCATTCATATTCTTCTTGAATACCCACTTTCTATCGATGGGATTCCTTCCACTAGGTAACTTGAATAAATCCCATGTCTCATTCTTGTACAATGATTCCATCTCTTCGACCATGGCGTCTTTCCAGAGGGCCCTCTGTTAAGTCGACTGCCTCACCGACCGACTTGGGCTTATCGTCGATGGAAGTTAACACAAATGTGGAATGGAATTTGGGAAGACTGTACCTTTCAACTAGTTTTATTATTCTTCTGACCTCCTTACCATCTAATTTAGTTTCTCCACCTATTCTTTAGATTCATTCGACTCATCTGAATCATCTTCTTCATTCCTCAGTTCAAAATGCATCGTATCAGGATTATTCTCAATCTGAACAACTTCCTCGGGCCAAGATTTACCTCTGAATTCTCTAAAGACCACATCTCGATCGTACATTGTTCTCCTTGATGCAGGATCCCAGAGCTTATATCCTTTCATCCCTTCTTTGTGTTCAATGAAAATGCATTTGACTTCCTTCTTGTCCATCTTGCTCCTCTTTCCCTTAGGAACATGCACAAATGCATCACAACCAAACACTTTGAGATGTGCCACTGAAGTATTATTACCCAACCATACCTCATTTTGAATCGCGTCGACTAGCACCGACGAAGGAGACATATTCACCAGATATCTTGCAGTCTCAACTACCTCCGCCCAGAATTCTGGTGCGATCCCAACACCATTGAGCATGATCCTTGACTTATCCATCAACGTTCTGTTCATTCTCTCAGCAAATCCATTTTCTTGTGGGGTATATGGTGTGGTATTTTGGCGTGATATGCCACATCCCTTACAGAACTGATCAAATTCCTTTTCACATAATTCACCACCATTATCATTCCTCAACACTTTAATCCTTTTCTCTGTATGGTTTTCCACAAGAGCTTTAAACTCCTTAAATATCTTCAAAACCTCTTATTTCTTCCTCAAGAAATATATTCATGTCTTCCAAGGAAAACCATCTATGAAGGAGACATAATATAGAGATCCACCAAGTGAAGGAATTGAATTCAGGACAAACACATCACTATGCACTGGTTCTAGAATCCCATTTTCCCTTTTCGCTTCAGATGGGAACATCACCCGACTTTTTTCCCATATATGCAATGTTCACAAAATTCAACTTCTAACCCACATTCAAGAAAACCTTCGACCATACCTTTTCTTTTCATATCTCAAAGTCTTTTTTCTCCAATGTGCCCCATCCTCTCATGCCATAACCTGGTTGACTCGAGTTCATCATGTCTTGTCCACTCGATTTGAACTGACTTGGCTCGAGTCGAGTCACATTATGTCGACATCAAGTCAAGTCAATTTTCAGTCGAGTCAGTTTCATAAGAAATGATGTTGTTGCATCTAGTCGAGTCGACATTCCCTAATAGCTTGTATGGGGTACCAATCCGAACTCCTTTCATTAAGACCATCACACCTCTAACCATATTACATGAATCCTTTTGAAACAGAGTATGCACACCTACATCACTCATCTTGCTAATAGATATCAGGTTTCTTACCAAATCCAAAATGTGTAGCACACTTGGAAGGGTTATTTTCCTCCCATTCCTTAGTGTCAATCAGACTCTTCCCCGTCCGAAAATTCTAGTTGTCAAGTCATCCCCAAAGAACACATCACCCCCATCATATTGTTCATATTCATAGAACCATTATTTATGTGGTGTCATATAATAGGATGCTCTTGATTCGATCAACCAAACATCTTGATCCAACTATGTCTTGGTAGATGCCAGGTACACATCACCTACCTTCTTTAAGGTCATATTTCTCTTAGTCAAATGCTTCTCATCAGATCTGGCACTGACTTATATTTCCTTCGACTTATAGTCCTTTTTATAATACCCATATTTACCACATTTACAGCATATTTGCGTCGATTGAACCAGGGATTTACATCTACCCTTCGACTTGAAAGTTCTACCGGATAATCTACCTTTATCTTTGTTTATCTATCAACCTCTCACTACTAGAGCATCTTTGGTCGATCTTTCCATGTCCTTTTTTCTCATTTCTTCCAACAATAGAGAAGAAAACACATCCTATAGTGCTAGTGTGGTTGTATTTCTCCCAATAGCCATGACTAAGATATCCCAGGAGTCTGTAAAAGAACATAATAGGATGATACATTTCTCATCATCAGTGATCTTTATACCCATAGAATATATCTAGCTTAAAACGGTGTTAAACGCATTTAAATTCTCAATCACCAAACTTCCAACACTCATCCTCAAAAGATATTGTTTCTTTATTAGAAACAACTTATTTACCAAATATTTTGACTGGTATAGGATTCCCATCTTGTACCACAATTTCTTGGCTGAATCTTCACCCGAGACATTCAACAACACTGAATCTACAAGACAAATTTGTATCGTACTTCTTTCTTTTCTTTCGAGTTTCTCCCATTATTCTGTCGACATGCATGTAGGTTGGGTACCTGGACAGACTGTTGTCCATTGTTCTCTATCCACAATAATATATTCCATTTTAAGCTTCCAAAGCTCAAAATTTTGTCCATTGAATATTTCTATCTCCATTATGGAACTGCTCGCCATTTTTATCGTGATCTTTAAAAAAAATTATGAATTACGACTGTTATTGTACCTAAGGTTTAGTTCTTAGATTCAATATTGCCAAATCAAGATCTGATATACTCGCCAAATCATTACACCACTCTAAAAACTCACTTGTTAGGGAAAACCTAATCTCTGATACCACATTTCAAGAAATGCAGAACACTTCCACACTAATCCTAGCAGAAGAGAAGAAGAATTTAATCAAGAAAGCATATGACACAAGAAATCACACAGTACACCGAGATTTTACCCTGAAAACCCTTAACCGGGAAAACCAACATTCCTTTGAGTATTTTTCTCTTTTGTTGTCTTATTCATTCAGAATAAAAGGTTACATGTCTAACCTTGGTCCACACCTAAGACACAATTGACATCATACCCTCTTGCATATGCAAGAACAACCCTGTAGCCAATTCGAATTACGTATGCATGACCAACAACCTACAGTTACACATGCATTAACCTGCAAAAGTGCATTCTATGATCACCTAAAACAGAAGCCTTTATGACCTAACATCAAACTTCTTTATAGGCTTTACAATAGGAAAACCCTAAATATTGTCGCCTAGAAACAGTTACAGATCCATGCATACCATTGGCTACAAATCCCACAAATCCGGGGATTCTGTTACAATTGACCCCAAGTTGGGTTTACCAGTCAGACTTCATTCGATCTCTAGTCAGTCATCTCATGCCCCCACTTAGACCTCTTGTTGGTTGACCTATCGTCAATATATTCTACTTCAACTTTACCTAGTCAACTTCCTCGATCTTCGAATTGTTGTCGATCTACATCAACTTCGACCTCTTGTTGGTTGACCTATTGTCAATATATTCTACTTCGAATTTACCTAGTCAACTTTCTTGAGCTTCGACTTGTTGTCGATCTACCTCGACTTTGACCTGCTATTGATCCACCTCAAATTCGACCATCAGTTGATTCACCTTGACTAGACTTTCACTGCAAAGAATATAACAATACCACAAGTAAGAATCCCAAAGCATTAATGAAATCAAGGAGATCAAATGGAAGGAAGGAGAATCCATCTGGGACTATAACCAGCGGTTTAAAATTTTGTTGCATAGGCTAACGTTTCAAATCTAGGACGTGCAACACGAAAAATGGTTCATTGTAGAGTTACTCCCTCGTATCTGAGTCCCCCTCACACAGGAAAAGGTGACGACTCAAGAAGATGCAGTCAATATTGTGATGTTCTTGGAAGCTACACCTAGAGGCATAGAGACATTGGTCGGTTTGGCACAGGTGTAGTCGCAATTGGAAAACCTAATGATAGAACTCAATATATGGCCAAGACTAAATTCATTCATGAGCATGTGTAGTGTACTACATGTCATTCTGAGGGACATCGTCGAGACGAGTGATTGGTCTTTCCAAATTATGTGGTGACAAGTGCGCCAAGTCGATTTCCATCTGGACAGTCCGAATAGTGTGAATTATGTAGGCAATGGGGCCATGTGCCACCCCACTATCCCACATTGCAGAAATACTAGACGACGAATCACACTCCATTCTGTGAGTTCTTTAAATCCATCATCCATGATGTCAATAGCTATCGAGCCCTTTATTTAATGCAATATAACACCTGTGATGCATTTATGGTACAGGAGGAGAAAAAAGGTGGTGATCAAAGTGGTGCAGACAGAGGAATATACCAAGGATGACGTCAAGGTAGATATGGGCACAAGCATGAATGTGGATATGGAAGAGGAGGAGGTAGACCCCAAACCTATTTTAATTGCGATGAGATTGGTCATCTCTCATGATTCTGCACCAAGTCGTGCATGCTCTGTGCATATTTTTATAGTCTTGAACATGTAACTAAGGATTGTCCCAACTTACTAAAGAAGTGGGAGGATAAGAAGACCAATTGTAACCTGGTGCAATCGAAGATGCAAAAAAACAAGAAGAAGAATGAGGAGATGACATCTGGGTAGTAACTCGCGGAGGAGTGCAGAGAGGGGAAAAAATTGAGCATGGTAAAGGCTCAGGTTAAAAACCAGACAAAAAGATCAGAAAGGCACCCTAGCCCCCTCCAAATTTTGATGCTTCTCAGTAGAAGCAGTTTCTTCGTGATGCGTAGTGAACACTTGAAGAAGAAATAGCTCATCAGGAGATGCAATGTGTGACTCGTAAGACTCTTGAAGAGGCATGGATCCGAGAGGAAGTGTAGAGGGTGACATAGAGGTTACTAGAAGAAGCGTGGATCTTGAAGAGGTGCAGTGAGAAGCACAAAGGTCATTGGACAAAGCTCACATGTGTGAGTAATTATAGTGTGTGATGAAAATTTCTTTGGAAAAGGCTTGTGTGCGCAAAAAAATACAACGCTTGACCCAAATATTGATAGAGGAAGTACGCAGACATACTACATTGCAACAAGCTGAGAAAGAATCATATGAAGAACAACATCGGGAGGAGTTGCAATGCACAATGTGTATAATCCTTTTGTGACTTAGGTCGCATGGAAGAATTCAAAGATCAAGTCAATACCTTCTTACACTATTGTTTTCAATTTCTTAAATATATAGAAGATGCAATTAAGTTGACCCAGATGTTATCTACTTGCATGAAAGAACAAGGAGAGGATACCGCCATATTTTCTCTATTTCCATAAAGGGATGTCTTCCAGGTTAGCAAGCAAAAGTGCACTGGCTGAGAATTCAAAATGACAACAGAGCTTGGTGGGTATGACATGGAGGGAGTCATGTCGGATCTAGGATCTGACGTGAACATATTTCCCAGGAAAACATGGGAAGTGATGGGTAAGCCTAAGTTGGTTTGGTCTCCCATCCAACTCCGATTGGCCAATCAATATAAGATCAACCCCATAAGTCGACTAGAGAAATTAGAAGTGAACATCAAACTAGTGAATACAAAGGCTGAATTTGAATTCATCGAGATCATGGATGAGTCTGATCCATATCTTGAATTATTTAAGGGACTTAGCATTTAAGGGCTCTAATCATGCATGCAGAAAATGACCATTTAAAGGCCTCTACTTTTTCCTCTTCTCCCAACACAAAACCCCACATTCATGCAATACAAAGGTGCAA
>JZKD02S0666347.1:29911-62739 GCA_000966675.3 Picea glauca | reverse complement strand
TGCTTGGAAACAAAAACTTTTACAAAAAATGCAAAAACCAACAACTTTTCACTAAGAAAGACTTCTTTTCTTTTCAACTTTTCTAAGATTTCATGCAACAAACATAAAGGAATTTTGATCAATCTACGAGCTACTTATTCTCCTAAATGCTCTGAAAAAACTTACGAAAAAAGACTTCTTCCTAGTTATTGATGCAGCGACACAATCTTCAAATAAAGAAGCAAATGAACAAGAGATAAAAAAAAAATTATTTAAGTGCTAAATGAAGCAACAGAGGGAAAATGCCGGCAAGCACAAAACCAAGAAAACAAACTAAAATTATGGCTTAAAGTGCAGATCGCAAAGAACCAGAGAAAAGACACACAGTGGCAATCAAGAAAGCACCGACTCTTACGCTTGTCTAAAAACCATAAAACAAAATCTTTCTTTTTCCTTTTTCTTTTTAATCAACAATCAACTAAGAAAAAACCAGGCTAAGGATGAGAGGCCCTAACCTACTGACTATGCAGCCCTAGACTCGAACCCCTGAGAGGCACACTTCTCACCACAGGAGGGGATGACTGCCCCACCCAGGCTGAAAAGAAACCAGTCAAGCCCGTGACTGTTACTGAAACATCACGCATGCAAACGTGTGCTGAGCTATAACAGCACGCGGGTACCCGCGGGTAGAACTTGCACAGGCCGCGGGTCTGTATAAATGCTAAGACAAACAAAACACAGGCAGCCCAGACCTGAAAAGGCCTCTGGTATTGACAACCAGGGTCTCTTAAGGCTTGGATGCTTCTTCTTAACAAAAAAGAAAAATAATTGCAAAAATAGCAAATGCAACAAAACAGACTGAGACAAGACTGTAAACCAGCAAGACCCAGACAGGATTCAGAAAGCCCCCTGAGAATGCAAAATTCTGACAGGGAAGAGGAGACTGCCTCTTAAGCTCTCTGAGCCCTACACGTTACTGAAACCACTACAGCAGGCATTCAAACACGGGCTATAGAAGGTTAGGGTGCGGGTTACACACATGCAGGCCTTCTGCAATCCGCGTGTACCTCTGTGTGTCCCGATAATAAATGTCAAGCACAGTCAAGGAAAAACCGGTATAAAGAACCAGGTTCCCTGCTAGCTCTGACCTAACAGAAAACAGACAAACAAAGAAACAGAGAATATGATCCTTTAAACTACCCAAAAACCTCCACCAAATCCGGAAACCCTAAGAGTATCTATCCCCAGTGGAGTCGCCAATTCTATTGTTGGGAAATAACACCCTACGGACTAGCAAGCTAGGGCTAAACTTGCATGCAGATCATGACCCTGAAGAAATCACTTTTAACCTATCACCCCAAAACTCAAACCCCTTTTTCGCACACAAGCATGGAAAAGACCTACTAACCTTTTTATTGATGTTTGGTGTAGATCCTCCGTTGCGCTTTTTCCGCTTGCTTACGCTGCTCCTTCCAAAGACAATCTTGAAACCAAGACAAAACACTACGCATGCATGCTATTCTTCTACTTGAGGGTTAGATATTAACCTTAAATCAAATAAAACATATATAACTCATGAATTTGGGACGGGAAAAGTATTCTTTATTAATCTCAAGATGAATCAACTTACAATAATAATAGAGATCGGCCACCGTTCCTCGATCTTGATCCTGGGCTCCTCCTCTTCTTTGTCCTCCAACTGCTTTGCTTGAATTCTCCTTAGGCTTGAGTAAAGGCTAAAGGGTTGGGACAAACGGATTCGACAATTGGGCAGAGTTTCTTTGCTATAATTTTTCCTCCTTCAAATAGTACCCCCACCCCTTCTTTTATAGGCTAGAAGGAGCTAGGGTTTTGGATGAACTCTCAGCCATGCATGGCTGGGAGTTTTAGTTAACTGACCCAAAGCTTTTTGTCCCGTCAGCAACTTTCCTATTTTTGTGCTTTGTTAGGTAAACGCAGGCTGTAGTAGGCCAGCCAGCGTTCCAACGCATGCAGTAGTGGGCCTACCAGCGTTCCAACGCGTGCAGTAGAGGGTTAGGGCACAGGCCACTTGATTTAAGAGGGTTTTCAAGAGTTTATTCAGCATGGTTTTGGCAAGGGAGAGATATGAGTTGGCCTAATGCCTGGTAAGCATGTGAGGTGCAATTTGGGGTTATAACAGATATGAGTTTCACAAAGACCAATGATTTTTTGGATTTTTCCGAAACAAAATCTAAGTCAAATTCTTGGAGGACAACTATCCATCTACTGATATTTCTACCAATTACTCGTCGCGTCAACACATATTGAAATGGATTCACAACGGAAATGACGATGGTCTTGTGAAACAAGATATAATGACGGAACCATTGGACAACATGAACTACTGCTAACACAAGTTTTTCAACGTGGGAATAATTAAGTTCCGGTCTAACCAGGCCTCGGCTCAGATAATAGATCACGTACTAGGAAAGCACATCATTCTCCTAAACCAAGACCATACCGATGGTCAAATCTACTACAGCCAAGTACAATAAGAAGCCTTTATTATAATTGAGTGGTCGAAGCAGAGGTGCGAACGTGAGGGCATGTTTCAAAGCATCAAATGAGCATTGATCAGCTTCATCCCAATGAAAAGAGACATCCTTCTTGAGTAAACGCATACAGTCCTTTGTGATCTCAAGCGATGAAACGTTGTAAGAAGTTCACTTTTCCCTGCAAAATCTAAAGTTGAAGGATCATGTGTGGGGGAGGCAATTTAACTATTTTTTCAACCTTGAGAGGATTGACCATGATCCCCATTGTCGAAACTATGAAACCTAGCAGACTACCTAACATAACATAGAAACTGCACTTGTTTGGATTCAAGTGAATCCGGTAGTAATGACATCACTCAAAGATGAGTCTAAGGTGCGTAGGATGATCATCTCTCTTACGAGATCGTGATGCTAAGTCATCAACGTAAGCCTCAACTATATGTTTGATATCGTGGAAAGAGAAAGACATGCCCGCTGAAAGGTAGCTCCAGCATTTTTCAGACCAAAAGGCATTTTCCGATAAGCAAATGTACCCCATGGACAAATGAAATCGGTTTTGTGTTGGTCTTCGGGTTTGATCTGTATCTAATTGTAGCCCGAAAAAACATCCATGAAATAAAAGGCCTTGCATCCTGCACATTCATCGACTATACGGTCAATAAATGGTGTGGGGAAATTATCCTTTGGACAAGCCTTGTTCAAATCATGGAAGTCCATACAAACGTGAATCGTACCCTATTTCTTATCGACTGGAACGGGGTTTGACACCCATTGAGTCAAGTGAATGGGGTAGATAAAACCTACCTTAAGCAGTTTCTCTACTTCAGCTTTGATATCTGTTTCTTTCCTAGGATTGATTGGACGAAGCTTCTGCTGGACTGGCTTAGCGTTAGGATAAGTCATGATTTCAAGTTCAACAATTCTTGGATCGATGCCTGGAATTTCCCCATAAGACCAACCAAAAACGTCACGAAATTCTTTAAATAAATCTGCGTAGATTCGAATCTCTTCGAGGGAGTAATTAGCTCCGACGAGGACATTCTACGTGATGCTATGGATTTTGGAGATATCAATAGGTATCTTTTCAGTGATGGCTTCCATATTACCCTCGGCATAAACTGTGTGCGTAGCCAATGGATTGATAATACAAGACCTATCTCCAATCATAGTCAAAGTGAATTCTCCTACTTCAATTCTTCTTAACTCTGAGAGGAAGTAAGATTTATGATGGAGATCATCTCAGGGTTTATCTGGACTAGTCATTGCCTCTATGATTGCTCACCGAAGGGAAGGACTAAGTCTAAAAAATCAGTATCAGTAAGGGAACCTCAAGCCCAAGTAGGCTCTGAAATTGGATCTAACTCTTGCGCGGGAGTCGGATCAGGGTCGGCAGAAGCTTGCTGGACTATAGAGTACACAACTTTTGTCGTGGACAAGGGCATGGCCATGCCATGGTGCCCTTTCTCTTCCATTTTTCTTGATGGGGAAGGAAGAGTCCACGAATCATGAAAGTAAGTCGTACGAAACGACGAGACTTGAAAAATATCAACCTTAGGTTGTTTTGACACGAACTTAATATCGCCGGGAGGGGGGCAGGTAATCAAACGTACCCATAAAAGGTGGGCACAAACCAACCTCTATGTTGACGATGTCGGGTTGAGGGTTATCGATCATTGGGACCGTGGATGCCCCCGATAAAGGTTCAGGACAGGAGAAAGACAACTGATCAATGGTCACTATCTGGTTCTCATGTGGAAACAACAAGACCCAAAAAACAGTAGCAACCACTGCTTGCATAGCATAAGTCCAAATCCTTCCTAACGGGAGATTATAGTCGAGGTAAGCATCGACTACTTCAACTTCGAGTTGAGATGAGCTGGGAATGATACCATGTGGTCAGAAAGAATGACCTTCTAAAGCGGTAAGAAGATTTGGTGATGGAGACAAAACGGGCTAGCCTATGGCCTTCCAACATGCCAAAGACATTACACATGTCAAGGCACCCTCATCAACCACTGTGCAAAAAATGTTCTATGTAAAAGTTTTCATGGTATAATCCACTACTATCTAAAATGCAATGGGGTAAGGGAGACGAGGTTTTAAGTCAATCATATCAAGCATGATAGTACCTGGATTACAAGTCTCAGTAGATCCTAAAGTGGCTAATAGAGCCTTTCTCTAGGAAGGGCAACTCTAGATGACTTCCAAAGCAGACATCGCACAAGCAGTTTGTGACAAATCCTCCACCACAGCGTAGTTTTGGGCGGTCCTTACATTCGGGTTGTCAGAAGATTTTTTCAACACACCTTTTGGGATGTGTGTCATTGTTTCACCCAACGTCTTCTCAATCTCAAGAGGAAGAGGGGGGATCTCAACTTCTCTACTCTTCTCAAAGGAGCTAGGAATTTCGTAATCATGTGTTATGGTTGATATGTATGCATCACCTTTCATCATATACACATTCACGGACGAAGGATTACTTGAAGATGGAGGAGGTCCTTGACTTCCCCCTTTCGCGCTCACCGAGGCTTGAGTTAAATTTTGCCCATGTTGGAATGGGTTCATTAACACAGCAGGTTGTTGTTGTGCCAATAACTTTTGGGCCTCCATGAGCCGAGGGAACTGATAATTTGGGTGGTCTTCCATGCAAAGATTACATGGATACTTCGACTTCTTCTTTTCAATGTTTCCCCCGCCATTACTATTGGTAGGTTTCTTATCCCCCTTACCCTTCTTTCGTTGTTTCTTCTTTCCATCGGGCTGTTGGTTGGCCTTCAAGTTTTTCGATTGTACGTTGTGTACATATGACATTTGGGTAGGGGGAGCAGTCGGACCTGTGGTCTTGATGGTCGTTGTCTACTGTATCGACAATTGTTGGAATTGTTTTGATAGTGGATTAGTGGACTTAGCTTGTGTTGAACCGACAATACCATCGACATGTGGTCCATCTCTCTATCTGGTTTTGTCAAGAATTGACCTAGGTGCATCTAGCGAGATTTCATAAAGTAGGCCAGATTGTGAGTAAATCAGCTCAATTTGTTGAGCTTTCATTATTGCATCTTCTTCAGAAAAGACTCCCGACATCACTACATCCTTGGATAACTGGGGTACCAAAGACTTAAGGAACCACTCAAAAAAAAATGTTGGTGGGACTGGTACTTTTATCAAACTCTTCCGACGTCTCCATTCTTAGATGTGATCAGAGATATGGACCACCTTTGTCTTCTCAAAGTTGGCCAACAATTCAGTGCCAACATCGTATCTCATAGGTAATTGGAAATGGTTTAAGAAATCCATTGCCAATTTTCTGAAGGAGGAGTATCTTGAGCGGTCGATCTCAATGTACCATTTCGCATCACTCCCTATGAGAGTGCGTTGAAACAAGTGCAACTAGATGGAGTCATATTTCAATGAGTTAGACGAGCACCAGAGATGAAAAGTAGTCACATGATCGCCTGGATCTTCGTTAGGTTTGGCTCTGAACTTTGGAATGTCCGAAGGCAACTTGGTCGGCATAGGAGGCCAACGTGGATCATGATAGATGGGGTCATTTAACAACCTCGTCAAGTCAAGAAAATGCAAAGTTTCCAAGAACGGTAGTTTGGGCTACTAATTATGACTGTGGAAAAAGGGACCTAGATTTTGACTGGCACCAGGTTGCCAGGAAAAGTTTGGCTGCTAGCCAGGATTCTGGTAAAAACTTTGTCTAGGACCGGCATACAGATTCTGTGCTTGTTGAGGCATTGTCGGCTAACTTCTGTAGAGGGACAAAGGAGGTTGGGCTTGCATTATGGTCCAAGGATTTTGAGAGGGGATGCCCCCTGTCGACCTGACGGGCATAGGTGTTGAACCTTGTCTGGGGTTCCAATGACTTTGGAAAGGGTTGCCCCCTATTGGCATCCATGATGAGAAAGTTGATCCTTGCCAAGGATTCCAAGGTCCTTGGGGGGGAGGGATTCCTAGGTTTTCCCTCTGTGCAAGAATAGTACCCTGCATAGGATTTGGTTGTCCATAACTGGGGTTGCCCCCAGTGGGGAAAGCAGTGGATGATAAAGCATTGCTAGAAAACACACCGAACAAAGAGAATGGTGTTGAACCTACCGACTGACTATTAGAAGGCATTCCTTGACTACTCATTCCATACAAACCATAGTTCATGCTTGGCCCGATGGATTACTAGTGAGCACCACCGAGTGAAGAGAATGAAGGAGGTATGTGACCCCCTCCGTAAGGGAAAGCATTATAAGGATCTAGAATTCCTCCCGTGGATCCTTGTAGAGGAGTGTTTGAACTCCCTTCCCCTAGACTTAGAGTTGGTTGAGTGGAGTGAAAAAGGACAGCATTTGGATCGAATCTAGGCATTATTTATGTGAATGGAGGGTTTGCCGCACTCTAAGACAATGAAGAAATGATCGTCGCCAAAGATGGGAGTAGACCATTGACTGAAGTAGAGGCAGTCAAGACCATAGTGGCCCGGACTGGCAACGATTGGTTAGGAGGTGGAACACCCCCAGTTGTGACAGTCGTAGAGGGAATATGAGAATTCCCTAAAGAAGTTGCAGGATTTTGTTTCATCTCTGCTTAGGATACTTCCAAACGCTCGTAAGTATAGACCTGTATGACAACGGGCACCGAAAGATCCATAATCGGAGGGTTGTTAGGACCAAGAGTTTGTGCTCCAAGATCAATAATGGTTGGTTCCTCCAATATGAGATGTTCTTCTCTCGAAGGTGGGTTGGACATAGTTACCTGTGTCCCAGTTTCTTCAAACGACCCTTGTTGGTCTAGCTTTCGCCTTAGCGTCAGTGGGGGTGGCTCCAGATTGACCGGTGGTAGGACAAGAAGCCTTCACAACCAGCGAAGCTCCTGATCCTCCACTATGTGAGAAGATTAGAAACACACTATGGCCTTTTTAACTGATTAAGAAACAAACACACTCTATCAAAAAATTCCTATGAGATAAAACAGGCAGTCACTAGCTAGTTGGAAGAACAATTACAACAACCAACACTAGAGCAACTTACTGGTGCAAGTGAAACTCGAATATGGAAGCACCCTCTGGGTATACTCTGCAAAGTGTGGCCCAATGTCTTTCCTAGGTACTGCGGTATTCCCCCACAGTCACTTGTGTAAGTCACTAGAATGATAGGCAACTAGGTTTCCAGTTCGCGAACAATTGTTAGGCAGGTACAGTCGACAATCGGGTGGACCGTAATGAGCAGGGTATCAAGCTCGAAACCTATCCAGGGTATCAAGAGCAAGTGTTCCGAAAGACAACTGAGGACCTCGAATGGATTCAAGACCCATGAAGCTCCATGGCAAGTGCTAACGACAAAATCCCAGGACAATCCCTCTATATCTGTTCCCCACTATGCTTGGTTTGGTTTTGGAGGGGTTATCTTTGTTACCTTTCTGCACGTGACCTCATGTTTATCTGCTATATTAGAGGGGGATCCCAGACAACTTTCACAGTAACTGGACTTTGAACACTCCCTAGATCAGACTCTTATGTTTGTGTTTGGTAGCCTTGAAGAGTTTCCTCACCAACCTAAATCAAGGCTCTAGTCCTAGACTTGTTGGTGTACCCTTCAAAACATAAAGTCTAAAAGATTTTATTTAAATGTTTATTTTAGTGGTTGTTTTTAAAGTCATAGGAGATGATAATGAAACCAGTGATGTTTTATAGCGACGAAAAGAAGAACATGCAAAGTGCTTAAAAAAAATACTTCTTCAAAAAGAATTTACTTGAACCAACTTTTCAAAATTTCTTTCTAAGATCTTTTGACAGAAAACTGAAAACAGGCTTTAAGTCGACTACGAGCTACTTATTGTCCTAATTCAATCAGCCAAGAACTTATGAAAATGAACTTTTTCCTGATAATTTGTGCAAACACTTGACTACTTAACCAAACAAAGAAAATATCTACTTTTTTTTTATTATGCCTCAAAAAACAAGAAAAACTAAAGCTGGAAGCTTTCTCCTTTTCTGAAGCAAAAACGGTAAGAAAGCCAAGACAAGACAAGGCCAAGAAAATTTTATGGCCAACCACTAACCGTGGGGAGATACTGACAACCAAGAAGGCAGATCAGACTGACTCACTATCTCATCAAAAAACCCAACAAATAAATAGAATAAGACTTTGAATGAAAAAGAAAGCCATAATAGAGTCCAAACCTAGGCTAAATTGCTATGACAGAGACAAAATTCAAACAAGAAAGACCCTGGGAAGTAAAAACTTGATAGGGAGGAGGATCACTACCTCCAAAAACTTTTCTAGACAGGTATGTGACTGTCTCTTCAACAGCTAGCGTGCATACGTGGGTTGTAGAATGGCAGGGCACGCGGGCAGGCTCACTGCAGGCTATGTGTGCCTCTGAAATCCTTCAAAAAAAAAGAAAATAAGCAGCTAAGCTTCAGCAGAGGATACGGGTATTGAACACCATCACCCCTTAAAGGTAAAAAAAAACTTACTTTGACACAAAGAGGCAAGAAAAATATAGCGAAACAAAGCTAATCCTGAGGTTTTTTACCTGACTGTGGATTGTTCAATCAAAGACCTAGAAGAACCCAGAAGATCTATGAGAAGGATCACTTCTGCAGTGGAGAGGATGATTGCCTCTTCCTGAGAAGGATTTCCTGGGTTCTTAGACACGCAACTAGCACTTCATCAGCAGGCGTACATACGTGGGTTGACTAAAGGCAGGGCATGTGCATACGCATGCTATCCCACTACTGGGCATGTATGTCTCTTAAGACTCTCAAAAATAGAAAATAAATAGTCTGGTAAGCATAGCAAGGAAGACTGGTAATGAGAACCAGAACCCCTGAACACTCCGACTTCTCACAGAAACTCAAAAAAGGTAGTAAAACCAATTTCAAAATACCCAATAAAAAATCCCAAAGAACCCTAGAGACTCCCCAGTACAGTCACCAATTCTGATGTGAGTGGGAAATCCCGTTTACGGACTTAGGATATAAGGGCTCTAATAATGCATGCAGAAAATGACCATTTAAAGGCCTCTACTTTTTCCTATTCTCCCAACACAAAACCCCACATTCATTCAATACAAAGGTGCAAACAAGATTAGGTAACTCTACCTTAAATCCTTTGTTTGATGTCGATCCTTTCACTTTCACTCGCTCCTTGATTGCAAGCCTCCTCCCAAGGTTGACCTGCATTCACACATGAACAAACAGAGAGCTGCAAACATGCATTTCATGTACTAATTGTTGGGTTAGATATGAAAATATCATGAAATAAATACACAATTTGAACACATGATATGGTGGGCCAAAAAAAGTATTCCTTTTTGTATTAATATTCATAAGAGTAAACTTACAATATGTGGCCGACACTGTTCCTCGAACCTGGTCCTGGGCTCCTCTTCACAATGCACCAACTACTCAACCTCACAATACAATTGCGGGAAATTGGGGCAAAGGGGGGATAAATTTGGGCAAAGTTTTTATGCTCTTCTTTTTCCTTCTTTGAAATGGGACCCCTACCCCTTCTTTTATAGGTAGTTATCCAGTTGAATGAATGGCCATAGGTATTCAAATGGTTTTATCAATTTCTCGAAACTCTATTTCTCGTTTGCAACTTTCCATTTTTCATGATTTTGTCAGTATACGCGGGTTGTAGAAGGCCTGCATGCATATCGATGTGTGAATATGTGGGTTGTAGAATTCCAAGGCATGTGTGGCTCAAAAAAGAGGGATTTTTATAAGAGCTTGGCTCAAGAAATTGGAAAATAGTAGGGCCTGAGCCGAGGTATGCAGGCTGGGTGAAAATTAGGCTTATAACAGTAAGCCTAAGTTGGTTTGGTCTCCCATCCAAATCCGATCGGCCAATCAATATAAGATCAACCCCATAGATAAGCTAGAGAAATTAGAAGTGAACATCAAAGGAGTGAATACAAAGGCTGAATTTGAAGTCACCGAGATCATGGATGAGTCTGATCCATATCTTGAATTACTAGGGATTGATTGGGCCTTTGAAAATAATTCAGTGTTAAATTTGAAGAAGAGGCAGATGTCCTTTGAAAATGACACCCTACGCATGATTGTGCCATTAGATCCATATGAGGGTGACTGATACAATAATCCCATGGTTGAGGATGCACAGAGATTGATAATTGAAAATATTTACAAAGTCACAAGTCACGGGGAGGACGACATCAACCCCACCGCAAACGGAGATTTAAGTTGGAGAAGTGTCAATTATTATGACATTTATTCTGAGAATTCCATGGAGAGGTGGTTGAATAAACTATATGAAGCCTCAACAAGGAGGTGCATGCATATATCTATATAAGAGTACGTCGAATACTTTGGATCCTATCGTTATGATGGGTCAGAGCTGGTGGACACATTAATTGCATGGATACAATGCATTCCATAGTACCAGTGGCCTAACACACTTGAATCAGTATTGATGGGGACTCCCACGTATTGGTGGGATGCACAATGAGAATTATATCTCGAATGGGAAGTATCAAAGCATCCATGCACAAACAATTTTGACCATATGTCGACATCCATCAATACACATGTTCTTACAAAAGGTGTTGGATCATGAAGCAAAGGAACAATTTACATGGTCACTATATGAATGACCATTGTCGGCTTCCCAAGAACCACCCTATTTCCTCGATTCCCCAATTTTACATTGGAAAACATAGGTGACCTTCAATAACATGTGATGATCTATTCTATGCACACCTTCTCCCCAACCCCATTGAGCATACAGATGACTCCAACACATTTGTTGAAGCAATGGTTAGCTAATGGATCCTACCATAGACTACGACACCTAATATTCTCCCATCCCATGCGAACACTGACCGACCACACCCAGATGAGGGTACCTGATAGCCCACTTGGGGTTGATCTATCCCTTTAAGCCATTAATCAATTCCCAACATGGTGCATTGAACCATGCATTGCACCTCTAGTGAGTAAAATCATGCATGGGTTCTGTCGTCTATATCATTATTGATTTTTAAGATCCGACGGTAGCCAAAGAGTTCTAATATCAACAGTCAAATTTATAGGTCACCCTCACACATTCTCTATAGCTAATTTGGGAACTGACAGCCCATCAACATCATTGGCAAGAGGATGATTTTTTGGATTCAGAATAAAAGCGGAAGTTACTACAAAAATCAATGGAGACCTTGGAATTAATGCAATTACGCCAACATGAATTCCATCATGTCAATCCCAATGGTTGGACTAGGGTGGAGTACGATACAACCCAACGAAAAGATGGAATAATGACTATGCATGCAGAAAAAACCACGTGTTCTTATGGCTCCATTTGATTCAACCCCCCCCCCCCTCTCCTTCCACTTCCTCGCTATTTCTTTTTCTCTACATTGTACTTAATTCACCCCTACTACTGTAATTCAGACTATCTCCACTCCCAATCCCAATTCATAGATAAGTTCAGCACCTTTACAACCACTACTAATATGGATTCATCCATCCAAGCTAAACCCCAGAAAAATCCTAAGGTCATGAAAGAAATGTCACTTTTGAATCCTATACTTCCCTGTGACATCCTCAATGAAGACCTTCCATTCAAAAAAATACCCTTCCTCAAATGTGTCGACTATAATGTCCATGACCTCGAATGGTTCCCTAAAATTCATCTCAACCGATACATATAGGTCATTTGGGGAAATGATGGCATGTAGAAGGAAATCATATAATACTGGGAAAGACCCTTGAAGCAATCCAGGATACTATCCCTTCTTAAATGTCCACACTTCGGTTGGTCTAAATTCGTGCAGTCATCTGTTCATTTCCTCCTCACTAGAGTACAAGGGGGATACCTTTGATTGGAATGATTGTATCTTGTCGACCAAGCCATTATATACATTCACTCAAATATTCTTAAAGCCAAGGATACACCACTAGAAGAGGTGTATTCTAAATATGAGACACAAAGAGGTAAACTCAATGTGCTCATCCCTGCAATAAATGATTTGGTAGTCTGGATTTCCACTCAGCTCCTTGCATGAAAACTTATTCACAAATTTCGAAAGGAATAATGTCCAATTGGGGTCGTTTTGGCTATCGAGCATTGTGTTGACAGGCATAAAATGGCTTTAAACCCCTACCTCTTTAAAGAATTTTTCGTGGACTACCTAAACGCTCAATACGAGGGGAAGGAGTTTAATTATTGTTGGATCCTTTTATTGTTGGGAATGACACTCTAGAATCCACCCTCAACTTTGAAATCTATATGGTGAATGCCCCTTCATTTCTTCCTCCCTAGTTCTTATCGCTCCAACATTACAAGGAGGTCGAGAAAGAGGCTACCCTTTCTAAAGAGTTCAAGCAATGGTACACCCAGTTGATCAATGTGTCTATCGAGCAAGTCTACATCCCACCCCAAATATTCACCAGGTATGAACATCATATTTTTGTTACATGTAACTTCCACAGAGTGGTCATCTTTCCTCTCACATATACAGGGAAATCAAAATTCATACTTCTCTTTTGTATTACGAAATGTGATATTATCGTGGTTATTGAACATTGGTTGGCCCAAGACCATCCCCCTTCTCTGAGCCACAGTCTGAATTTTAAACCAGATCAAATAATTCTTCGAACCATTACAAGAACACATCGGAGGCCGATAAGACAACAAAACCTACCAAGAATACAGAATCTCCCCACTCCTCTGCATGTTCTTCAAACACAAGTGGGTCTGATGAGGACAATACCACATCCAAAAATTGAAAGTGGTTGTAAAACACTCAGATCCCAACTTAGATAACCATTGACTCAGAGTCCAACTGAGATCCTTCACCTCAAACGCAGCCAACCCCAATTGTTGAAGAAGCCACCTTAGCCACATATCTATCCAAACCCTACTATGGGGATAGTAAATGTTGGCATACAACGTCCCATACAAAAAATGAGGAGGGTTCTCCCACTCATAGCCAACAGGTTGAAAAATTGATGAAAGATATTTGTGTCGGTTAGTCAAACAACAAGTCTCCCTCAATGAAATGATCATGAAGATGGATATTTTGGGCCAACAGTTTGCTTTTCGCTTTATACCTAAATCTCCATATTCATTTATTCCAACCCTCAAGGTGCCAGGAGATATACCTTACTGAGTGATCAATGTCGATCCACTTGTGTTCATCCCATTAATCTCGACCATAACTAAGTTGTATTTGTCATAGATTCCTACACTGAACATCCAAAATTTTATCACTTCCTTGGTTTATGAGCTCAGAGAGCTCCAAAAATTCATCTACCAAGAGAACACCTAGTTACACCTCAACTATGAACATGATCATTCCATTCATGATGCCACGTGATCCCACTTACAATGAGAATCTTGTGCACATCAAGAATTGGAAGAGACTCGAAAGACTTTATAGGATATACACATGGTTGAAGTGGCTGCACATGGAGAAACTCAGGGACAATATGCATTCATTCTCTGTGACCACACCAAGTTGATGACCACTCTCAATGAGGCTTACTCCCAGGTCTCCCCACCTGCACCAGTGAAGTCGGATGTTCCATATCTATAGAAAATGAAATCATTCAGCGTGCATGTTCTAGTTTTGCATTCACAGAATCACAAACTTCAAGACCGACTGCAACATCTAACCCCAGAAGGAACCATCCTCCAATAGAAAATTTCTCATGTGATCAACGTCATTGAGGAGAGTTGATATCATTCCCAATTCTTCATCGCACTAGTCACTCAGAGTTTCAAATTGTGGGATTATCTATAGATCCCTCTAGAGATCGTGACTCTCTATGATCATACTCATGCAGTAGAGTTTGAGGTTGCACAGTAAAAAAAACACATGGTTTTACTACCCCCAAAGAGCATGTCACTGCAATGCATGTATTTTACACACTAACAAAAGAGATCACTTCATCTAGGGTTGAGAAACATAATATGAGATATTTGATCACTTTGTTGTTCGATAGGGCTATGGAATGGTATACTCAATTATCATACATACAAGTTGTCATCATCCCCCTCGTCGAACAACTCAACATCACGGATTTAATAAATCTTCAGGCTACAACCATCGACATCGAGGCAGTTATTCAACTTTCCTCCGATATCAAGGCCCAACTCAACGATCTCGGACGCTAGTATAAGAACTTCATGGAAGAAGTAAGAAGTATTGTACCATCCACAACGACAATCATTCCTTAAAGTAGCTAACTCAAGGATGAGACAGGTAATGTTGGTGGGGGCTTGTTGACACCCAAAGTTTTGGTTTTAGTTTTTTGCATGCACACAAATGAAGTTGTGCACACTCATTCCATAGTTTGATGTGTGCCTAAGGAAATGTCTAAGGAATGACACAGAGTGCACACCCAACCAGGTTTTTTCGGTCACATAGCAAGCTTAAAGGTTCCCAAGTGTGCGTTGGTATGAAGTTTTTCAGGTGCATTGGAAAACAAGACTATTCTCATTGGGATCAAGAAAGGCATCATCGGGAAATCTCCCCGAATGATTATTGCCAATAATATACAAAGACGTGAGACAGTCAGAGAATGAGCTGGCTAGGCAGTTAATATTTCCCTTGATTTAGGAAGTCTACTTGGAGTTCTTCCAGACACCAAAAGCATGTGAGGTAGTTTTATCAGACAAGCGAGAGGAGCAGAGTAGAAAGAGGCAATGCTCCCCAACAGAGAAAGATATAAAAGGAAGCTCTAACATTAGAATTAGAGATAGCTACTTAGAGAGTTTCTCAGTTCACGTAGACATCAGTATCGAGCTCACTTTGATCCTATTGTATTGTTGTAATGCTTTGAATAAATTTCTAATTCTATTATATGTTTGAGTTTTGATCAAAGGTGCGGTGTGCAACATGTTGTAATTATGAGGTTTTATATAAAAGATATGAAGTTCTATGGTTGTCATATGTGTTTGTCTTGCGCAATGTATATCTCTGATATGATGGAATGCTTCCAGTAATAAATATATGATAGTTCTAATACATTATGTGTCTATTATGTATGAGTTGAATTTGTGTGTGTATTGTTTTAATTCTTAGTCTTCATAGTTTATCATACATCAGTTACATGGATACCAATTGTAGTGATTTTTCATGTCTTTAATCTTGCATCCCTATCAAAATACCCTGTGATCTCTATGGTCCTCTTTGTATCTCAGGTGAGACCTTCCTCAGCCTTCACCAAGGAGTGATATGTTGGTGCTTTGGGGTTTGTGTTGGACAACTCTGGACTGACCCTGGGTGTAAAACTCCCTAGCGTTAATAAGAATAGGATGCACACAAGAGTGGACCGAAAGTTACCAACACTAGGGCCCTACATAATTGAAACATTTCATGATAATTTTTCAGTCTAGATTAGAACCATAGATGAGGAAGGAATTCCCTTGCCAGTAAATAGATTCGGGCTCAAAATCTACAATAAGCCTTTAACAAGGGAAGAGTTTATAGCAACAGTGAAGGCACAAAATATGGATGTGATTGACAACAAAGATGCTCTCAATCCACCTAAGTAATGAAAAAGAGAATACAATACCTATATGAATGTAACATCCCCATTTTCAAACCCCAAACTAGTGATGTATATTGTAAATGCAATGTATGGCCAAGACTCAAAGCAATGTAATATGTAAATGATGTAAATTGAATATAATGAATAAAATGTATCGTTAGTTGCAGACGAACACGAATGGATATTTGGGGGCCAAGTATCCACAAGAGAGGGAAGGTGTCCAATGGGGGGATAGATTACCCATGTCTATTAAACCAAAACCCATTTCTTATTTCTTTCTAAATTATCCTTACTATGAACTTTTCATTGGTTGTTGAGTGTTCTAGAACCCAATCATTGAATTCTTGTAAGAAGGTGGATGTGAGAGTCACATCCCATAGTTATTGAGAGCATGGGGTATGAGTACAATTAGCTTGGGAAAGAGTGTAAGTCAAGAAAGGAAGAGAAAGAGAGGAAATTTGTATGGGTAGGAGACCTAAATTGCACATTCACGTTTTTGCATGGAGAACTATTTTTTACATGGATTTTTCTGGATAGCAAGGAAGTTCTCATTGTTGAAGCTTGAAGGTAGTTGTTGTGGGAATGTTTGAAAACTATTTGAAGATGTAATTTCATGAAGAAGGAGGTCATGGGCCTATGAGTGACAATTTTTTTGAAATCCTCCAAGGAAGCACGTGTTTTGTTGTTGGGCGAATTTGTGTTACAAATGTGAAATTCTTGAAGTCCCAAGAAGTAGAATTCGTGTTGAACTTGTGTTGGAATCCTTAAAGAGAACTGGAACAACAAGGCTACGATTGGGAGGAACGTTCTTCCTCTACAGTGAGTTGCATACTTTTATAAGATAAGTGTTCTTATCTTTTGTGTTGATTTGTGTTAAATGTTGATATACTTGTTGTGCATATTACTCTGAATTATATTGATTAAATGATACTTGTTGTGAGTAGAAAGATGAATTTGTGTCTCTATTGTATGGTTGAATGATGTTGTATGTATTTATTTGTTGTTGTGTATAGTAAGAGTAGTTATATTTACGTTTTTATTAGTATGGACAATTTAATGAGTTAGAATGTCAAGTTGTGTGTTATTTCCGCATTTAGGTTTAGTATACAAAAATTTTATTCGTTTTTTTTTAGCAGTGACATGACCCAGCTGGGGATGGATACTTTATAGAGTGGTATCAGAGCTTAAGTTCAACACTAGATCCGTATGGGCCAAGAAATGCTATGAATTTGAGTAAATTTGAAGTTACACATTTGATCTATGAAAACTTTAGGGGGGCAACGATGATAACCAGAGAGAAATTCCCAAATTCATGAGAACATTTAAATATATAATTGTCTAAGGACTATTTGAGATGTTTAATGGAATCAATCAGTCAAATTGCAGAGTTAAATTCAACCTGCAAGGTTGAAAATCACATTTTAATGGAGGTCAACAGAACTGGGAGAGTTTGATGAATCGATGACCAAGATCACATATGATATTGAGATTGACATCCTAGATTCTTTTTTATGAATTTAAAAATTTATAAGGATTTCATAGGTTGCTAAGGTCTGGCCGATCAATGGTCGTGATCCATTTTCTTCCATTTGGAAAAAGGATCAAATCAATGGTCGAGATTCATTTTCGACTATTTTGAAAATGGTCCAAATTCATTGTCGGTCGTTGGGAGGTTGGGGATGATCAAGGGCTAGGATTCATTTCAGAGGTTTGTGAAATCGATTAGGTCAACAGTTGAGGTTCTTCAATAGAGTTGGGAGAAGTTTTAAGAATCAATGGTTCACATAATTTTGATTGGGAGATAGATGGTCGAGATTCATCAAAGTTTCGAACAAATTTTTCTAAGTGTTGGAGTTGGCCAAAGGAAATATTCAATGACCAATGATTAATGGTTAGGTTAGCCAAAGAGGAGAAGTGTTTAGTCACCAATGAAAATGGATGATGATTGATGGACCAATGGTCCTGTCGATAGATTCAGCAAAGCTTTTTAATTGAGCAAGAGGAATGATTGATGACCGATGAACCGATAGACATGTCGATAGATTTAGCGAAGTGTTTTAATCGGGTAAAAGGAATGGTGAATGCTTAATGGACCGATGGTTGGGTCAGATGATTTGGTGATTTTATTTTATTAGGCAAGAGAAATTATCAATGGTTGATTCGACAAGGTGTTCGGGTCATCCAAGAGAAATTACTAACAACCGATGAAGAAAAGAGGATGATGATGTGTCACATCACATCAACATCCACTTGTCATGCCATGTTATTTATCCATGTGGAATTCCATGTTATCCAAGTTGACACCTCAATATGACATGTCATGCCATGTCAGAATCCATGTTTCATTCCATGTCAGCAGTTTCCACGTCATCCAAGAAATGGTCAACAGCTAATGGTCAGGTCAACTGAATTAGAGAGGTGTTTTTGTCAGTCAACAGGAAAAACTAATGGTCAACAAGCTAATGGTCGGGTTGGATAAATTGGCAAGGAGTTTCATCCGCTAATGAATATCATAGACAATCGACGGTCAATGGTCAGGTCGGTTGGTTCATCAATGTGTTGCAATCGGTTAACAAAGGAAATGGGTGGATGGTCAACGGTCATGTCATCAGTTTCGAAAATTAGGAAATATTGATGGCTGAGATATCGCCCATTTTTTAGATCAATGACTCAGATTTAAAGGTTGATATAACAATGAAACAAACAAATTTCTATGAATTTTTTGGGTTTTTGAAGGTCATGAACTTGTAGGGCAATTTCGAGGCCCTAAATGACATTTTTAGACAATCAAAACCCACGAGAAAAAAGTGTGTCGGGGTATTGTTTTTCTTTTCGTACAATCTATCTCTACAACTTAAATAAAATGAATTGGAGATATATACCCAATGAGATATTCTAGGTGCAAAATAGAGTCCATATGATAAAGTTACAGCTAAAACAGTAAGGGTAAAATTTTGGCACTAGATTACTTCTAGAGAGTATAACTCCTTACTCAAAAGCTTGTTTGAGGCATAAGAGCATTATATGAAAATATATGAGCCATAGAAGACAACCATGGAGCCATATTTGGGATATGGGTATGTAAAAATGTGTAGGAAGAGAAATAAGACACTTGTAGCATACAAGGATAAATTGGAAAAAAGAGTCAAAACTTCTCCAGACCATAACTTTCAGCTCAGAGTTCATAATTGAGAAAGAAAATATTCATTAGAAATGTATTAAGGAGGAGAAGACCCCTATCCACCCATAATTTTTAATTGGGTGATAAAATTTTCTCATAAATTCATATAGTATGTAGCAGTAAGAAAGTGGAAATTGCAGCACGTGAATGTTGTAAGTTTCCACTTAGAACTTCGAATGAGGCATGAGTATAGCCATTGGAGATCTATTTTCAAGAATAATGTGTTTAAATAATACTATTGTGACTTGGTGCACTTTTTTATTCATAAAATGATGTGAAGAATATCCTATAATTTAATTAACAAATATTTTGCAATATGCTTAATTCTAACAATAATTAGTGCATGCACATTCTAGAAGAATTAGAGATACAGAAAGCACACTTTAGTTCCTATATGAGAACTAGATATATGGAGGATGCTCAAGGATCCTAAAACCATGAAGAAGAGATCATAGGTCTTCATTTCATCATGGGAAATGTTGAGACTGAGTCTAATGGAAGAAGAGACGGGTAAGAGCCTGTAACTATGAGAAACCTGCAAAGAGAAGTGAAAATTTATAGGACCTATAATGAAAGGACTATTAAGACTTAGGAAGAGATACTTAAAAGCATGAATATGTTGCATAAGTGATTCAACAAATAATATTCAGACAAAAATAAGGAAGCTAGTGCAAGGAAAGTGGGAGCATCTAGATCTCATGATAGAAGAGATGATCATGGAGAATCTAGATGGTCAAGGAGTATTAACAGGAATCAACATCATCATTCCTCGAGGAATTCGAACAAAATATCATATGCATGTTCAAGGTCGACAAGTATCCCAATCATGTATCATGTCAGGCATCAAATAAGTAGACATGGATCAGATAGCTTGCAAGGGGAGTTGAGGAAAATCAATATACCATATTTTGATGGAGAGAAAAGAGAGGAGAATATGTAAAATCATGGTTTCTAGGAATGATGAAACATTTCCAATTTCATAATTAATCATCAAATACAGATTCCAGGATTGTATCCTACCACCTTCAAGGAAAGGCATCTTGATCCGAATTATTTTCGGCATGAAATGAGAGCAGAGATATAATAAAGAAATGTACAGACATATCTCAGATATCCAATAATATACCAAAAATGTATCAGATATGAAACCATAAACACAGAGATACAGTAACACACAATTTTCTATTAATGAGCGAAAATGTACAAAGACTGTAAAAATACAGAGTGAAAGACTCGCTAGAATGGTGGTAGCTTATCTCTGAGAAGAGATGTGTTCGCTACTCCCATTCGCAAGAAGATGATTTTAAAATGAGGCTCCAAAGGCCTTTTTATAATAAATAAAATCCAAAACCCTAACCCTGGAAGATGAAAATCCAACAATTTTGTGGACCCCGTTTTGGGTAGTTTGGTGTATCAACTTCTTGGGGGCAACTTTGGCATACGATCTCCGTTTGTGATGCACAATAGCTCATTGGAAAGGTATTGTCAAGGATATTGGTTTCGGGGGCTCAATTAGAGCCTTCATCTATCATTGAGAATCTCGATCCTAAAAAAAATCATTTAGGTCCTCAAAATGGCCCCGGAAGTTAAAAACTGCTAAAAATAGTAAATCACCAAAATTGCCAGAAAATTGTTTTGAGCCAGTTGGAAACGGTGGGTGGCCACCGATATCCACCTAGATCAATTCTCCCTCCTTAGGAAGCAATGGTATCCATTTTGTTGAGTGCCCGAGGGAGAGGGAAAAGTGTTTGTTGAATCTGCATCTTGATGAGCTGCTTGCCTTGTTGGAGAAGTTGTGTTGCTTAGCTTATTGAAGGTTGTCACAAACCTGTGGTTGGAAGGGTTGGACCTTTTTAATCAGTCTGGATACATGAGATGCATGTGTGTAGAAGGAAACTTTACACTCTGTTGTAATCTTTTCTACCTACTTCTGTTAGATAGAAGGTGCTTGGACTAAGGTTGCAGTGGTGTTATTTTGTTCACTCTTTGAATAGACTATGAAGAAGCTGAATTTTGTAGTATGAGATACTACCTTGCGGCATTGTTTAGGTGGGACAATAGTCATAATTACCTCTGGTATCTTGTAGAGATGACCCCCTAGAGTAACAATGACACTATGAGGTTGAGACTCATAAATATCATTGCGCTTCCACATATATGGCTGGCCCAAGAGAACATCACAGACATCCAAGGGGGAAACATCACATAATACCTCATCCTTGAAGGGTTGGATGCCATATGAAAATAAGCACTGCTGGCTAAAACGAAGATCTCATCCCTGGTGAAGCCACCCGATGTTGTATGGTTGTGGGTGTGGTGTTGTCGACAATCCCAACAATTTGATGACCTCTGCTAAGAAGAGATTCTTCTGGCTTCCACTATCAAAAATAAAATGCAGCGGGGTCCCCTTCGCCCACATCTGTGAATGAAAAAGGTGTTCCCCCTCTTCACGATCTGTTGGTTCTTCTGGTTGAATTGTTGATGTCCCGACAATAGCATTGGGGTCTATGTCGATGATCTGTCTTTTATCAGTATTTTATGAATCATATTTTGAATCAGGTTTCGGCTCCTTGTCTTTGATCTTGGCCACCAATGACTATTTTGAGTGACATTCATCGATGTTGTGCCAGGAGATTTTATGGAAATCACACCATTTTCCGGTGTCCTTCTTCGTCTTTTTGTGACCCTTCTTTTCCTGTGGCTTGGACTGGTTTTTGAGAGACTGTTTGTTAGGGTCGTATTTATCATACTTTGGTTTTTGTGGATCTGCATACCCGAACTCCCATTTTTTCTGGTGCTTAAATATCTTCTTGATTTTAACAACATATCGATAAGCAGCATCGAGTGATGAGATGTCCAGAAAATCCATTTCAGTTTGGATGTATCTGTGTAGAGCCCCACAGTATTTCAGAACCAAATGTCATTCGGAGTCTTTGATACCCAACTTGGTGCGCAAGGTATGGAAGGTATTGGTGAACTCTGAAACTTCTTGGCCCCTCTCTTGTCATAGTGTGGTCCATCTCATGTACTAGTCCTCATAGTTTCCAACAGGGTAATATTATTCCTTTACCGCATCCACAAAAAAATCCCAAGTGGGCTCAGCCCCATATATTCCAGACTCCTCTATGGATCTTTTCTCCCAGTAAGTTTCCCACCAATGTTTGACATGGGGGAGAGCCTTAAGGAGTCAAAAGTTGATTTTTTCCTTGTCGAATAAATTATGAACAGAGAAATAACCTTCTAGCAGATTTAACCATTTTTCTAGGGCATCCACATCTATCTATCCTTCAAATATGGGAATATCAAAATTTACTTGTAACTTGAAAGGTGAGGTGCCTCCAAAGTGGCTGCTTGATGAAGGCATGCATGTTGTTATTGGTAGGCATTGAAGGATGTGGGAAAAATTCTCCATCATTTCATCCCTTTGTCACGTGAGAAATTGCTCAAGAAATAGATTAATAGAATCGTCTGCTCTGTCGTTTTTATTTTCTTCCACCATGGAGGGTTTATTGGGTGTGCGGGATCGATTGTCCTCAAGAGATACAAGCTTGAGACCCAACTTTCTATACTCGGACCTCGTCGGGGACATGCACTGAAAAATAATCAAGAGCAACCTTCTCTGATACCACTGATCCGGATTATTTTAGGCACGAAATGAGAGCGAAGATAGAATAAAGAAACGTAAACAGATATATCAGATATCCAATAATATACCAAAAATGTATCAAAGATGCAACCATAAACACAAATATACAATAATATACAATTTTCTATTAATGAGCGAAAATGTACAAAGACTATAAAAATGCAGAGTGAAAGACTTGCTAGAATGGTGGGAGCTTATCTCTAAGAAGAGATGTGTCTTCTACTCACATTCACAAGAATATGATTTTACAATGAGGCTCCAAAGGAATTTTTATCATAAATAAAATCCAAAACCCTAACCCTAGAAGATGAAAAGCCAACAATTTTGTGGACCTTGTTTTGGGTAGTTTGGTGTATCAATTTCCTGGGGGAGTAACTTTTGCATACGATCTTTGTTTGGGTGTACGATAGCTCGTTGGAAATGTATAGTCGAGGAGATTCATTTTGGGGGATAAATCAGAGCGTTTAGCTATTATTGAGGAGCTTGATCCTGAAAAAAACTTTATTTAGGCCCTCAAAATGGCCCTGAAAGTTAAAAACTGCTAAAAATAGTAAATTACCAAAATTGCCAGAAAACTATTATTAGCCAGTTGGAAAAGGTGGGTGGCCACCGATATCCACCTAGATCACATCTATGTGGTGGGATCAAGTGAAGAAGGTGAAGGTAATTTCTTAGAAGTAGTTCAAGAAATATTTCTCTTGAAGAGAAATATTTTTCAGCAGCAGTACTTGTCAGAGCAATATTATGACAATAATATGTAAGAGTGTTGGTTTTTTCAGCTAGCTATTGGAACCAAGAGAATAATTAATGAGCTTGTTAAATAATTCCCTATAAACATGAATGGAATTAACACTAAGTCACATTTAAGCATCATACCACTTGGGTCTTATGACTGCTTGATTAGTATGGATTGGATAGAAAAGTATCATGTTATTTTAGATTGCTATAACAAAGTTTTCACATGTCTTGATGAGGAAGGGAAATCCAATACAATGCAATGTATTCCAAGGCCTATATTTGTCTGATGTATTTCAGTATTGTAGTTGAAAATAATTTTTTTAAAAAGGGTGCCAAATATATGCATCCCATATGGAAGATCCAATGAAGGATAAAGAGCCAAGTCTTGAATATTGTCCAGCATTGAGGGAGTTTGAAAATGTGTTTGAGGAGTTGCCAAGATTGCCACCAAAGAGGGATATATATTTCTCTATTGACTTAATTCCTGGAGCTACCCCAATATCCAAGACTCCCTACAGAATGAGCATGCTAGAGCTAAAAGAATTTCAAATGCAATTAGAATATTAAGTGAAGAAAGGGTACATATGCCCAAGTGTTTCTCCTTGGGGTGACCCAATTCTTTTCGTTAAGAAAAAATATGGAATTTGAGGTTGTGTATCGAATTCATATAGCTTAAAAAAGTTACATTCAAGAATAAGTATCATTTACCAAGGATCGATGATCTTTTTTATCAGCTGAAAGGAGAAAAGATATTTTCCAAAATTGACATGAGGTCAGGATATCATCAAGTGAGAATCAAAGAACAAGACATTAGAAAAACAACCTTTCAGACAAGTTATAGACACTATAAATTTGTGATGGTGCCTTTTGGGTTGACAAATGCACTACCTACATTTATGTCTCTGATAAATGGGGTGTTCGTAGATTTCCTGGACAATTTTGTCATTGTATTCTTGGATGATATTCTTATCTATTCCAAGACAAAAGAGGAGCATGAGAGACATTTGAGGATGGTACTACAAGTGTTGAGAGAGCACCAATTCTATTCCAAATTGATTAAATGTGCTTTCTATCAAAAACAACTCCATTATTTGGGTCACATTGTTTCAAAAGATGGCATAGCAATGGATCCGGAAAAAAGTTGAAACAATCAAGAGTTGGTCAGTGCCAACAAACATTTCAAAGGTTAGATCATTTATGGATCTAGATGGTTACTACAAAATATTCATTGCGAGATTATCCAAGATTGCACACCCAATAACATAACATATTTGCAAAAGAAAGGAGTAAACTTTGAATGGAGTGCTGAGTGTGAAGAGAATTTTCAGTGCTTAATGGATTTTCTAACCAGTGCACCTATTTTGAAAGTTGCAGATCCAGATGAGAGTTTTGTTGTGTGCACATATGCATGCAAGGAAGGGCTTAGTGGATTCCTTATGCAAAATGGACATGTAATTAGTTATGAGTACAAAAAATTAAAGGAACGTGAAATAAATTATGTTGCACATGACTTAGAGTTGGTAGCCATAGTACATGCCTTAAGGATGCGGAGGCATTACCTTATGGGAATAAAATTTGAATTAAGGATAGATCATAATGGTTTGCAATATTTATTTGAACAATGAACACTAAATGCTAGACAAATCAAATGAATGGAATTTCTTAATGAATATAACTTTGACATCAAGCATATAAAGGGAATAGAGAACAAGGTAGCTAATGCACTCATCAGAAGGGTGCATAAAATGCATGCTACAACCATTAGTATGTACAGGACAGATTTAAAAGAAAGAATTCTAGAGGTTGTAAAAACAGACCAACATTATGTGCAAGTCAAAGAAAGCTTACAGCAAAATGATGTACAACATAAATATAAGGATTACAAACTAGAAGAGAATAGAATCCTCTTATTCAGGAACATAGTATTTGTTCCCAATTCTCAAGAATTGAGAAATTTGGTTTTGAAGGAGATGCACAATGTGCCATATGTTGGACATCCAAGATAACCTAAAAATATTACAGTTGTGAGAGGCCAATATTTTTGGCTTGGTATGAAGAGATATGTCATTGATTATTTGGCTAGATCCATGGAATGTCATAAAGTAAATGTTGAGCATAGACATCCAATGGGATTGTTCCAACCATTAACCCTTCCTGAATGGAAATGCAAAGTTGTTATTATCGATTTCATTACCAAATTTCTTAGAACAACAAGGAAACATGATTCCATCATGGTAGTGGTGGACAAGTTTACAAAGGCTGCATAGTTCATTCTAGTAAAAGTAACTCACAAGACAACGAATATTGAAGAAATTTATATGAGAGAAATTGCTCGGCTACATGGAGTGCCTAAGGAAATAGTGTCAGACATAGATCCCAAGTTCACTTCCAATTTTTGGAAGGGGTTATTTAAAATATTTGGGATCAATTTGAATTTCAGTACAACATATCACCTAGATTCAGATGGGAAGACAGAAAGGATTAATCGGATAATTGAAGATATGTTGAGAATGTATGTAATGGACAAGACTTCTAGGTGGGAGGACTATATCCATTTAGTTGAGTTTAATTACAATAATGGGTATGAGGAATCATTGAAGATGAACCCATCTGAAGAATTGTATGGCATAAAATGCAACACACTAGTAAGTTGGGATAACCCAATAGACAGAATCGTGATTGGGCCAGAATTGTTAAAGGAAATGGAAGAACGTATGGCAAAGATCTGGCAGAATTTGAAAGTTGCACAAGATCAACCAAAGAGCTATGCCGATAAAGAGAGAACACATAGAGAATTCAAAGTGAGATAGTATGTGTTTTTAAAAGTTAAATCCAAGAGAAGCTCACTGAAATTGGGAAGTTTCTAAAAGTTGACAGTGAGATATTGTGGGAATTTTGAGGTCTTAGAAAATATAGGGTCAGTTTCATACATTCTAGCATTATCTGCATCCATGAGAATTCATAACGTGTTCTATGTTTCTTTATTTAAAAAGTATGTACCTGATCCTAATCATGTGATTGATTGGAATGTGATTCAGGTGGAACACAAAGGGGATTTTTGGGTGGAACTAGTGCACATCATGGAATGAATGTTCAAAGTGATTAGGAACAAATCCATCATCTCGGTAAAGGTTCAATGGACTTTTTACAGTCTTGAAGACACTACATGGGAGCACGAGGAAGCTATGTGGGAAGCATACCTGCAAATGTTTGAAAATTTTGAAGAAAATTGAATGTACATTTGTACATAAGTGAATGAAGACTCCATTTGGGCAGCAAAAGTTCTTGGAGCCAAAACTTTGAGATTCTTGTCTAACCAATGTGGGTTTGAAGGGAAAAAGAAGTTTTTGGTTGGAATTTCCACATGAGTCATTAAGTTGCAGAATTATCAAGTATTCTGATGTAATATATATATATATATATATATATGTTTAAATTGTATGGTTATTTGCACTAAGGATAGTGTAGTTTGTAAGGGGAGGGGAATGTAACATCCCTATTTTAAAGCCCAAACTAGCGTTGTATATTGTAAATGTAATGTATGTCCAAGAGCCAAAGAGATGTAATATGTAAATGATGTAAATTGAATATAATGAATAAAATGTATCACCAGTTGTATATGGACAAAGATGAAGATTTGGGGGCTAAGTATCCACAAGAGAGGGAAAGGGTCTAATGTGGGGAGAGTTTACTCATGTCTATTAAACCAAAACCCATTTCTTATGTCTTTCTAAATTATTCTTACCATGAACTTTCCATTAGTTGTTGAGTGTTCTAGAGCCCAATCATTGAATTCATGTAAGAATTTGAGTGTGAGAGTCACATCCCATAGTTATTGAGAGCATGGGGGCTGAGTACAATCAACTCGAGGAATAGTGCAAGTTAAGAAAGCAAGAGAAAGAGAGGAAATTTGTATGAGTAGGAGACCAGAATTGCACATTCATGTTTTTGCATGGAGAGTTGTTTTTTACATGGAGTTTTATGTCCAACAAGGGATTTCTAAGTGTTGAAGATTGAAGGTAGTTGTTGTGGGAATGTTTGGAAGTTGTTTGGAGATGTAATTTCATGGAGAAGGAAGTTGCGGACCTATGAGTGACATGTTGTTCGAAATTCACCAAGGAATCACATGTTTTGTTACTAAGCAAATTTGTGTTACATCTGTGAAATTATTGAGGTCCTAGTAAGTAGAATTCTTATCCAACCTGTGTTGGAAGCCTTGGAGTGGAGTGGAAAGGCTTGAGGAACTATGAGAAATGAAGGGGATTCCATCCCTTGGGTTATGCAAGTTGAGGGGAAAAGAGTTGGTGGATTGTCATCAGTTGTGAGAATCGACTATTGAGAGGGGGGCATTAGCTAGCCTTAGGGAGCATCGTCTCTTGTAGATTCATATCCCCAGCTCGGGGGTGTCTTGTTGTTGAGAATTGGAACAACAAGGCTATGATTGGGAGGAGCATTTGTCCTCTGCAGTGGGTTGCATACTTTTATAAGATAATTTTTCTTATCAGGTGTGTTTATTTGTGTTAAATGTCGATATACTTGTTGTGCATATTACTCTAAATTATGTTGGTTAAATGCTACTTGATGTGAGAAGAAAGATGCATTCATGTCTCTATTTTATGGTTGAATGATGGTGTATGTGTTTAGTCATTGTTTTGTACATTAATAGTTATATTTACATTTTCATTAGTATGGACAATTGAATGAGTTTGAATCTCAAGTTGTGTGTTATTTCCACATTTAGATTTAGCATCAAAAAAAATTATTGGGTCATTTTAGCAGTGACATGATCTAGCTGGGGGCTAGATACATTACAATGAAAACCTCATTGAGGCATCTAGGATAGGTATTTGATTCAAAACTTCCATGGATGTGGTTTCAGATATGAGAATAAATAAATTTCCTCTTCAAGAAAACCTCCTAGAGGATTGATAAGGCAAGACACTGGTGAAAAGAAACCTCTCAGAGGCTTGTTACAATTCCTATAGAAACTTCGTATAGGAATTTTTTAGATCAAGTTTCTTAATTTTCTCATTCATCTTTTCATGAAATTAGTAGTAGATAATAACATAACATATGGCTTGATATTGGCTCAAGGGTTAGGCATAATTTGGTTCATGCAATAGTTCATCTTCTTTGATGCAATTTTTTGTCATGTAGTATAATTAGTTTCCATGCTTTATAATCAAGTTATTATTTCCATAGCTCAGTGTGCTTTCTTTCATGTCAATTGACTAGATATCTTTTACTGAATATAGATCAGTGGTTATTTCAAGTTTATATGCTTGTATTCATGCAACTATCTTAAAGTCTTTTCTGCAATTTAGATTCTTTTATAAGTTTCATGCATTAGCCCCTAGATCAATCTCATACCTAGACTATTATCAGTGCATTTTGCATATACTTTGCACAACGCCTCTTAATTTTGTACGAACCTTGGGTTGACAAGTAAAGTAACAATCCAAGGAGGAAGAAGCATTATTGTTTCTATGCATAGGCCCACCAGCTATCATCTAGGAGATATTTCCCCCTCATTCTATCATAATTATACAAGACTAGGTGTATTATCCATTCCTTTAGTCGTCATGTCAAGATCTTCATTATCTTTGGCTCATTCTATTTGCACCTCCTAATCAACAAAGCAAGTTCCATAATGGATTGCAATTACATGGGTCTTAAAAATTCCCTCTAGATCAAAATCCATGACTTCCTCTATTTATTTTAAATCAAATGAACTAAAATCTTGAGCTATTTCTATCAAATGTGAAATGATTTTAATAGTAAACCTCATGCACTTGAAAGGGGTAGAGATGAATTTCTTCTTATTCTTCTTTTTAGATAAGATAAAACCAACCATTTTTTATATTGTTTGTGGAATTCAATAAGGACATATTGATTGCATACAAATTTGGGAGAAAATAGGATTTTTTCTCAAAACCATAGATTTTGATGTTACTCATAAAAACCATTACCCCTTCCCTGTGAGGAAACTTATGTATTCCATAGTCAAATGATTAGGTTCATCCCCTATTATAATGTGTCTAAACCTATCCAAAAAGACAACTTGAATTTTACAAAAAATATACAAAGATTTATGAATCAACAAAGATGGTTACCAACATTGAATTGGGTCTATCTCAAAGATGGCATCCCTTTTTGGAAACAACCTCTAGAATGAATTACAAAAGACTTATTGCAAAAATCAAATGCGAATATAGAACAAATTTCTTAGTCTTCTAAAAATTAGATAACTAGTGGGAAATCTCATTGGAGATAAGCTCCCCCTAATAAATAAAACTCATCCTTGTGTAACATGTAATATGTGACATAAAAGATGTACTTGGGCACATGCATTGTGTTTTATTAACCAACAACCTAAACAAATGACCAAGCTAATTCTTGATGGGGCTAAAGCACTTTTGTGACATCCATTTGGTATGCCTCAAATTCATTTGTAGTTAATCATAGAAACCATTCCTTTAAAACAGTGTTATCACCCCATGAGTGTCTACAAAAGTATCAACTTCAAAGACCTTGAAAAGCTTCATTGGCTCTAGAAAACACAACCTCTTTCTATATGTGAGAGGAGTGATGAGAATAGAAGTCTTTCCTTCCTCCTTTAAATTCACAAATGTATCTTGGGATCGAAATGCTTGGAGCACCAATGTACAACCTCTCCAAAGTAAAAAACCTTTTGCATGCAGCCTTATTTCGTGAAGCTAGTAGTTCAAATTTTGTTACCCTTTTGGTCATCCTCTTACATTTCTAAATACCACGTGTAGGTTGCAATCCAATGATAGTCTCTATTGTTCTAAGCTAGCGAATTGATAATATCTCTATAATGTGGCTTGATATTTTTCTTGGAGGACATCCTCTTCCTTCAGACTTTTCTATTTTCAAAATATGGCCTTGAATCGTTAATAAAATTTCAATTTCCTTCTTGATGTTCCCACCAAATCTCATGGTAAAATTAAACTAGTCATAAAAACTATGTTTTCTTTATCCATCATCGTACTCTACATTGAATGAATAATGCCAAATGACAATGTAGCATGCTTCCACTTGCATCAAAGTGAATGCATAGGGAACAATGAAAAAGGGGCACATTACACATCTATATGAATAATTTGAAATGCGAGATATGGGAGCATGGGGACAAGAAAGAAAGGGATTAAGCATCCACATGCAAAAACACATGTGTGATGCAAAGTCTGGGAGATATCAAAGTGAAGTGTGGCAAGAACCTTTCACATCCACACAAGGAGATGATGGTAGATGCAAGACCGTTGATTGCATGAAGAGGAAAGAGGCATAGGGTGAGGGATTTTGCATCTACACTAAAATTTGGTATGGGATACATAGTGCAGAAGGAAGGGATGACACAGTAACCTCCACATACACATGGGAAAACTCATGTAGAATAAAAAATTAATACCTTAGGAACACTTCTTTGCATGAAATACTTAGAACCATTTTCTCAATGGTTCCACAAGGTAATGTTTAGGGTTCTTCTTACACTTTCTCACTAAGTAAAGTCACTAAGGAAATTCAAGTGATATCGTAATTAGATTTAAACATGAAAAGAAAGGGGAAAGGGGATGCAAGAAAAATCATCAGTAATAAATCACCAAAACAATTCATGTGATCCTCAATGACATATTTCAACATATATTATGACTCGACAATGCCATAGAAACTTGTTTTAACAATGTTTTCCTTCTATTTTTGTATGCAATTAGCTTATCCAAATGTACCCATGTAACCATTGGAAATAAAGGCATTCATGAAGTAAAAGAAGAATCTCTATAAGGTGAACCTCCCACTCCTTAATCAATGGGGGTTCTCTCATATAGATGCAATCATCCTTCTTGGAAAAGATAGAGTCATCCTAAAAATTTGTATCTATGTAACTTAGTTGCATGAGTATTAACACATCATCTTAAATATATACAAGCAATTGTTTGTATCCAAAAAAAAATCAACCTTGGGTGCATATAAGGTGTATTTAATCTTGCTCTTTCTTCTACATGAGTGTCGTGAGGAATTGGGGTACTAAGGAAAAGGGGTATATATTATCATTCAATACCTTAACTTGCCTTAAATCAAATGGAGGAAAATCTAGTCACATTAAAGCTCCACTTGTTCCAACATCAAGTGCAATGGATTGCATATGAGGTTTGTGGATATGGAAGGACTTGTGATCCAATTCTTTCACATGCCCAAAATTAAATTCACTATTTCCTTTGAATGTTGGATCAAGGCATACCGCCAAGGAGGTGGGATAATGGAATTACATATGGAATTGACCAATGCGGGCTAGAGAAAGGTTATTGTTCTCAATAGTTGTTTCGTAAGAACCTCCCTTAGTTTGTGCATCATTGTAGTAAATTTATGTTATATAAATTGGCTTCAATTTGTGATGGTCTTTGGAATTTCCTACTACTTGGAATTTGGAATATGTGTTTTGGTTTTACAAATCTTTGGCTCCTAGAATCACTCTAATCACTAAATATCATGTGTTCATTCTTCCCTAGAGCTGCTATCCATTTCTCTACTATTTTGGGTGTTAATGTCTGGGGTATTCTTCCTATTAGTATTATGGATATTTCCTCTATGGGGGCTAACCCCTTCTCTTTAGAATTTTTGGGGCGTGCCTATGTGTTAAGTGTTGGGGCTCAGAAATGTCCTATTCTCATCCACCTTTCCCTTCATCATTCTTCACATTTCATCACCCCATTAACCTTTCATGATATCACTTCCATAAATATACTTGGGTTTCACCTTATTGTTCTCCACTTTATTCATTTTAGTATTTAAAAGGAATTTGTGATTAAATGTTAGAAAATCAACATGTTTTCATATATACCTCAAGTATGTGTGAGCTTTGTAATGTGTAGGAATATGTGAAGGATTATTTCAAAGGACTTCTCGAATGCTTCCTCCACCATTTCAATATTTGAGGAGATAATCCAAGCCCATTCCAAGGAGAAGATCATGGAGATTTGGTTGGAATATCTTATCTAAGATATATGAGAGATATGTGTGAGGATTTAAAGGGATTATATTTTGTAATAATGGAAAATAGGTTGAGAGAATAGTGGATCTGTAATAATGAGATGGTTATCTTATCTTCAATTCTCTCATGTATAAAAGAGAGTGCTCTCTCTTCATGAGAATTCAATTAGGATGTAATTAGAATTAGAGTAGTCATTAGGATTCAAAGAGAAAAGGATTCTTAGCTTTGATTCATAT
>JZKD02S0666347.1:4898-20472 GCA_000966675.3 Picea glauca | reverse complement strand
GGTTGAGAGAATAGTGGATCTGTAATAATGAGATGGTTATCTTATCTTCAAAGCTCTCATGTATAAAAGAGAGTGCTCTCTCTTCATGAGAATTCAATTAGGATGTAATTAGAATTAGAGTAGTCATTAGGTTTCAAAGAGAAAAGGATTATTAGCTTTGAGTCATATTCTTTCATTGTTATGCTTTCATGATTGTCATTTGATTATTGTTATGTAATTCAAGATAAATTTATTGTGTGAACTCACATATGTTATTTGTCGTTAACTCTTCACATGTTGTATTGCTTTTCCTTTATGCAATTTCCTACTTTCCTAGATTAATGTTTCCTTCTTTCCTAGATTAGTTTCATTTCAGCAATTTAGATTAGATTACTTCTACTTCAATCCTTCATATATAGTGTGTGTGCTTCGTAAGCCTACGAACCTCAGATTGACAAATTAAATGGTTGGGCAAATACTACAACGGAATTAAACGACAATATTTCCGCCTAACATTAAGCAAGCTAGTGTTTCACTTGGGTTGGGCGCACATTATGGTTTTTGTGGCATTTCTCTTTGGTTGGGTGCATAGTGCAATTTTTTGGGGGCTTTGGAATACTAGTTTTATTCTAAAGTTTGAGAACATCCCTGCAAAAAATAGGCAGTCATGTCCTGTTACTTGTATAGGCTCCATGGATTATAGGAAAGTGCGAAAAATTCATAGAGCCCTTCATTGACATGAGGAAACCATCTAATGCAACCGAACCTCGATATTTATAGTGAGAACAAAGGTTCATGAGGATGAAAACCATTGCAATGCTCAAAATTCCATATTCATGGATGCAATAGCTTAGTAAAATCAATGAATAGGTGCACTAGAAGAAAATTGATATTCGCTCATGAATATAGTTCTCATTTTAAGCAAAAGTTCACAGGGAGCATCCTCCAACTATAGGATATCCACCAACTCTATTCACCCCAAGTTTAAGGAGGACAATACAATGCAACAAATGTTCAAATATATCAACATTGGGATTCAGGAATCCCATCCATCCAACTTAGGGCTAGAGGAGGCAAATACTCGTAACATTTTATGTTAAAATCTCATGTTATGAATAACAATTAGGATTTTAGGAATGTTTTTTAGAATACATACATGTAAGAAATTTGGGAGGTATTTTTTATGGAGAGTTGTATTTTATGTTTTGGACAAATAAGGAAATGACCATTTGAAAATCTAAGGCCAATAGTTTTTGTAACCCTATTGTTTAGCTTCAGCTACAACCTCTATAATATAAATTCTCCCAATTTTTGTTAAGAAAAATAAAGGTAACTTGGAAATGAAGTTTTTGAGTTCCATTTGATTTTATCAGATAACAAACTACAAAGTTTTCTTTTATTACATTTTTTGTTAATTAGATCTAATGTCTTTTTAGGTCAATGTTCCAATAGAAAGTGATTTTATCCTCCAAATTATTCATCTTGCAAAATTTGCAAATTCTTTCTTTCCAAGGAACTTGACATCTTGTCGAGGACCCTATCTCACTATGAGCTCATGAGAATATGTTCTTATCTTTGCAATATTTATTTTATTTCTTGATGTAGCAACAATGGAACGATGATTTTGATCTTCTAACTTGTGGTTAATGATTTTTTTGTAGCAATTCAACTCTATTTTTCTCAATCTCCCTATCGCTTCGTATTTTTCTTTTAAACTTAGTTATGATAATGCTTAACAATGTTCATATCTTGGAGGACATCCTTGTCCACTATCCTCTAATTTTTTCACCAATAGTTTGCATCTCTAGTCCAACATATTTTGAGCCTTGAGTGACTTTTAATAGTATTTGAAGTAATGATATGAAGCCTCTCATTCTTCAAGTTAATTTAAATCTTGTTTGTACATTAAGCATTAGACAATATCCTTACTTTCAGTGTGTGGAAGCCTAACTTCTAAAAGGAGGATATGATAAGTGGTATTGCACTTAATTATAAGGTTATTTATTATAAATCACTTTTGAATTTGCTTGATTTTCCTCCAAGTTTATATGGAAATACCATACATCCAAACTTCACAACCATATAGAATAATTGGGATAACAAAGGTATCAAAGAGACCCTTTTTTTTCTAAAACCAATATTTTTCAACTTTACAATTATTCACAAGACCAAAGTAATATTTCCAACCTCGATAAATTCTTTTTTTAAGCACTATAATGCCAATTTAGCTTGTGATGAAAATCAATTCCAAAATACTTATAAAAATGAACTTTGTAAGTAAATGATGATGACTAATCATATTAAGCCATATGAAAAAATATATTTTAACTTGTAAGTATAAATATAATATTTAATATGTGATAAAATAGTTTTACTTAACTTCTATATTATTGATTTAGTTTGACCAACTTTATAAAAATATATATATTAAATAAAAGAATTGAAACTAGATGATAAATATCAAAATTCAACCAAACATTTTAATCATTGATTCTCTTTTATATTGTAGTTCGATTTCAATTACCAATTGAAAAGATAATAATTACTTTTAAAATTACATCTTTTAAAAGTTATTATCACCATATAAATCATAATATAAATTATTTTTAAATTTACTTATTATAATTATAATTTTCAATTTTTGTTTTTATAAGTTTGTAAGTTTAAATTTACTTATTATAATTATAATTTTTGTTTTTATAAGTTTGTAAGTTTTGAAAAATTGTATAAGAACTTTGAATGGTTTATGAAGATATTGAACAAAATTGAGTAAAAATCAATATTTTGAATAAAAAAAATAACAACAAATACAGTCATGTTAATTGGAATGTTTTTGTCCCCGAGGTGTAGGACAGTCGGTGATGGAGTGTGTTGTTAAGCCACTCTGTGTTGAAAAGTCACCCGTTTGAAACTTGCGAGGACAAAAAATTCAACCATGTTAAGGGTTGGTGTGGCTCAGGCCGGGTGGATCCCCAGGTGATTTTGACAGCTTAGATGCCCCTGAGTAGCGGTTTATCAAGCCACAGGTTAATCCCAATGCCAACAAGTTCGGGAAATGTTTCCCTCATCTTCTTAATAACAATGTATCCCTTATATTCTAAATATTGTTCAATTTTATAAATGCACATGCCAAAATATCAAAAATTAAAATTTTAAAAATAAATTAATAATAAATAATTAAATTAAAAAATATCAAATTATTAAATTTTATAAATACAAATATCAAAATAACAAAAAAATTAAAATCTTAAAAATAAATTAATAATTAAACTTAAAAAAAACTTAACATACATGAAGATATACATGAAGATAGATTAAAAAAAAAGCACAATAACAAAATATAAAAAATTTAAAATCTTAAAAATAAATTAATAATTAAATTTTAAAAATATCATAAAGTTAAAATATTAAAAAAAGTTAAAATGAATAATTAAATTTTAAAAACTTAACATATATATGAAAATAGATAAAAGAAAAGAAACCACAATATAAGTTATATTTTTTATTTTTATTTTAGTTTATAACTTATTTTAACTTTAATTTTAGTATTAATACATGTCTTATGTTTTAGTTTCATGGTTAGTTTAAGTCTAATTAAAAGAGAATGTTTTTGGGATTATCAATATAATTAATAATATTGTCATAAATAATTTTAAAAAAAATATTATATTGTTATGATGAGATTGAAAATAAAAAGTTGGTTTATTATGTCGAAAGACGTATACCTATTGACAATGAGCACAATTAATCAGTTTTTAATCTAAAATTCTAATCTGATGGTTAACAATTGAAGATGTTGCAATATTCTTAGTTGTCCTCCCAAATCAATGAATGTGATTTACTCTTCATAACTTCCTTGTATTTCTGAATGCATCAGTTACCCTATTTACTTTTTAACATTTATCTAATCATATTAAGAAATTACTGTAGCACTATATGATTGCCACGTTTAAATGATTAACCTTTCAGATTAGCGGTTGTGCTAGTTATAAAGAGGTTATTAATTTTAAGTTGAAAAACTTTAATAAAGAAATAAATATTGTAAAAATAAAAATAAATTCTTATAAATTTTATAAATATTAAAAAAAATATTTACATGAAATATGGACATTACCTAAAACACACTCTAAAAATTTAAAAAAAAAAAATATTTACATGAATTATGGACATTAGCTAAAACACACTCTAAAAAAGAATTTGTAAAGTTAAAAATTATAACTAAATAGATTATGAAAAATATTTTCATGCACAATCCACATAAAAATTAAATCTTATTTTTAAAACATTTTCATATCACTAAACTTATAAAATATTAACTCATGAAACTTATAAAGATTAGCCTGTTGCTAGACAGTTACAATAAAAGAGTTAAAGGTCAAGTGGACCATCTTGTTACTTTTAGGATCATTGCAGAGAGGACTTCTGCAATACTAAAACCAATCTTTTTTGTTGTTTTGTTGACTTTAGAAAAGATTTTGACATGGTTCGTAGGAAAAACCTTCGGAATAGGTTGGAAGAGATAAAAGTGTCTCTTGAGTTGAGGGTTGTTGCAATAAGATTGTACAGGAATGTTATTGCTAAGTTTGAAAACACTGAGGGATGGTCAAAAGAGATTAATTGCAATATTGGAGTTAAACAAGGTTGTCTCTTGTCCCCTACCCTTTTTGGCATATACATTGACAAGTTAGAAGATTGCTTGGAAAAAGAAGGTTGTGTCGGCCTTACTCTCACTGGTATAGTCATCAATATTCTTCTTTATGCTGATGATATTGTTCTTATGGCAAGGAGTCCCTGTGATCTTGAAAAACATTTAAGAATCCTCAAGGATTTTTTCTCTAATATGGCTATGAATGTTAATACTGATAAGACTAAGGTCATGTTTATTAAATCCAATAAGATCACTTATGATACCTTTGTATATGACAACAACAACTTGGAGGAAGTGACTTCATACAAATATCTTGGAATTGATATTCACCACAAGCTCAAATGGAATTATAGCATTGAGAAAAAATTATTGGGGGATGGAGAGCTTATTATGGGCTTGAAAAAAATTGTAAATCAAGTGATCTTTGGAGTTGGGATAAGAAGAAACTCCTCTTCGAGACTCTTGTTACACATGTTATTCTTTATGGATGTGAAGTCTGGGGATGTAGTATCTCTCATGAATCCTGGAAAAAGATAGAGAAAATACAAAGAATTTTATAACCTATAATCTCAAAATTAAAGGAAATGTGCACTATCCCATCCTCCTCTTAGAAACAAGCATCTTCCCCATTGAGATCACGACTATGACTAGATACCTAATGTATAAGAACAAATTAAATAACATGGAAGACAAGAGGCTTCCTAAAATTGCTTCAAAATCGAATCATAACCATCATCGACTCAAGCGAGGATGGCATAAAGATGCTCGTTCTTGGCTAAACTATTGGGAAATCATGGAAGACATCATTTTGCAGAATAAAGATACTATTAAAAAAAGTTGCCAAATCAAAATTCAAGGAGAAAATGTGGTGTGATAAAGAGTTCTAGGGAAAAAAAATAAGGTATTATGAGGATGTAATCAACCTTAATCTAGAATATTGGAGGATTTGGGACAAACTCAATCCACAAAACATAGATCAAATCGCAACAATAACGAAAGAGGTGGAGGAGGAATTGGAGAAAAGGAAAACTATAGTCTCAGAAGAAGAGAACCAACTAAGATGGGGCAGGAAAAATGGTGGGGAATTCAACTTAAAAGAAGCTCGGAATTACATCGCGAACCAAGATCAAGAAGATCCAATGCAACAATGGGGAAAGATTTAGGGAAGACCCTAGTGGCCAAAAATCAAAATGTTCAAATGGCTAGTACTTCACAACCGAATTCTAACCTAGGAAAACCTAAGGAAAAGGGGTTTCATAGGCCCATCACGATGCCACCTTTGTCAAGCTAAGGAAGAAACAACGAATCACCTCCTCGATAAATGTAATTACACAACAAAAATCTGGGATTAGGCTACAGACATCTTTCGCTAGTCCAATAGGACCCGAGGTAACATCATCGCAACCATCAATAACTGGAATGAGAGTTACAGTGAAAATGAAATGGTGAAATCTGCTGGAATCTCATGCCAGGGATGATCATATAGGAAATATGGAAAGAAAGGAACTGACGCATCTTCAGGAATGAAAGCCTTCCGGAAGGGAAACTCAAGGAAGCAATAATCTCACAAATACGAGAAACGGTGCAGAGTCACAACTGCCAGACTGGAAAAGCACAACTCACAAGCTAGGACTTCTGCATCCTGGAAGCTTTCAACCTAAAATACGGGCGCAACGACACACAGGTAGGGAGACCACCGCAACTACAAATAGGAGAGCACAACTAGACACCACCTCTGGCAGGGTTCCCCAAGTTAAATTTTGATGGGGTGGCAAAAGGAAACCTAGGAATGACAGGGATGGAAGGAGTGATCAGAGATAGTGGTGGTAACATAATCTAGTTGTACGCTGGGAGTATGGGAAACTCAACCAACAATGCAACAGAATTTGGAGCCCTGGATCTCGATCTCGAAATTCTAATCCATGAAAGGATGAACAACACTATCGTGGAAGGTGACTCCACCCTGGTCATCAACACGGTGAAGAGACTCCAAAATGGCACAAGAGTGGGCAAGGTTCATAGACATTGGTGCTTGGCACACTCTCTACAAACAATCCAGGAGCATCTACAAACGATGAACATAATGGAGTTACGCTAGGTCTGCATGTCAGCAAATGTCTTGGTGGACAGAATCGCCAACGAGGGGGTTAGCAAGGAAGGACTGGAACTAGACACTACCTGGTTCAACATCCCGGAAGGACAATTCATAATAGATTGCATGGACAACTAGTGACAAAATATTGTGACGACAACTTAAGCAAGGAAGTTCACATCGAGGAGGGTAGCGGAAGGCCCAGCGGAAGGCACGAAGGACCCAGGCAGGATATGACTGCCCAACACTTGACCACCAATTACAATTGAAGATCAGATTATACAACAGGCAAGGGTATAGCAACAAGGTCATGTCAACAGTAAGATTTGCGGGGAAAGACCGTAGGAAAGTATCGATGGAAAACAAGAGGAAGAGAATGACGTAAGGCAAGAGGGATTGACACGGACCAGTATCGATCCACCACGCCAAAGACCGGGTAAGGGGATTTGCACAGCAGGATAGCAAGCGAGCAGGGGCAAGGGCCCATACAAGGATAATGATCGATTCATCATGATCATATGTACCATAATGGGGAAAAAGGACGAGAATGTTCACCTCTACGGGAAGAACATGATTGGAAGGAAGAGCCCGCAGCAGGGAAAGTTCAATAAGAGTAGAAATAGAAGAAATAGATGCAAACAGAAGAGCACAACTGTAGGGGATACCACAGACAGAAGGGCAGGGAAAGGAGGAACCCCTGTGTAGACGGGAACAGGTTGAGAATCCAACAAAGGAGCTGCCATAAGCCAGACAAGATGGTGCGAATGAAGTGAATGCACAACAAAAGAAACCCCTGAGGAAGGGAACTCCGAACAGTCCTCAACGGGTTCCAAGGATGGAGCAGGCGAAAAAAGACGCAGAGGGCACCTTTCATACTCTGGTTGCACCGAAATGAAAGGCGACCATCAACCGGTGGGAAAAGAAAATCAGAGAAAAATGCAAGGGAAAAATATGGGATGCTTTGACTCAGAAAGCGGACTGGGTAACTGACCTGGGAGCCACGCAGCCCAGGGAAACCCTATACCACAAAACGGTGGAGATGGTGTGGAAAACAAAGATGATGATTGGCAAAGTGATCTCGGAAAAGGAGGAAGCTAGACTAGAGAACAACAAGGAACACACAAAACTGCTGAACGAAATCTTGAGTCGCCTCAACAGTATGGAAACCATTAGCAAACTGCTAACTGAGGTTGAGAAGGACCAGAAAGCCAAGATGGAGTGGTTGGATGCTCAATTCCACCTCTACCTATGCTACGTCCATCACATGGATATCATGCCAGTCGATGAGAAAGGAGTGCCAACACATATCAGAAAGACTCGCACAGTCTCCCAAAAGAAGGAGAACATAGGCCAGACGAATGAAGGAAAGAAACATATCGTTATGTTGGACTAGTGTCTGGTTAGTCTATTGTCAAGTCAGTTGGGTCAGTCTTGTGTCAATCACAAGTTCTGTTATTGTTTTCATGTCTGTTGTGCTTATCTTTTCAAAAACTGGATATGGTAGGATTGGGTTGGATTCCCATGGTGGCAGTCCAGTCATACCCCTTGTTTATTTCAGAAAACACAACTCGGGAATCCTTAGTCTGGTTTCCTTTTTAGCAAACCAGGGAGTCCCCCTTTTTTGTATCATAACCCTCCTTTAGTAATACAGGCTCTTAAACTCACTTACAAAAAAAAAAAACCTAATCTAGAAGATCAAAATTATCTATCTGTTTTGACAAGTGTAAAGAAAAAAATGAGCATTGCTAAGATAAAAACAAATTCTCACGAGCTCCATAGTGAAACTAGGCATTCGTCAATTCTTAAACGCCATCGGATGAAAGAGTGTGTCACCTTTGTGACACTAAAAAGGTTGAAGATGAAAAACACTTTCTCTTAGATTGTCCAGCCTATACCCAGATTAGATCTCATTTTCAAAATATTTGTCACACTACCAACCTTCCTAACCTCTTAACTCAACAAAACTATGGTGATCTTGGAAAGCTTCTCTTAATGTTTTTCGAGCACAGAAACAAAATTGTTTTCCTTTATTGGGATATCTAATAATAATATCATCATCATCATCACATTGCATACCTAATATTATTAGTTAATTGATGAATCATTTTGTGTTCACTCACAATGTAACATATAAGATCGTGATGATAACACATAATGGGGGAGAAGTCTAAACCTCGTAAGATTTGGACTTTGGCAATCATTAGTGGAATGAGACATAGGAGAATTGGAATTGCAATTTTTTCAATGGGGGAGAAGTCTAAACACTATAAGATTTGGACTTTGGCAATCATTAGTGGAATGAGACATAAAAGAATTGGAATTGCAATTTTTCATCAATAGCTTTATATTATTGATTGCAAAAATGAATTCAAAGCCCTTTCTTATCCCATCTAAATTATGCAATCTCAACAATTAATATTCGTGATTCCAACAATTCTTCTAGAATTTTAACAAAATTTTGAAAAAAATATGACAAAAAATTCTAAATCCTAACATGCTTCCATTACTCCCATAATAAGAACCAGGATTATGATAATAACATATAATAAAAACTGCTAACAAATAATTAAATTAATAATCTTCATAATCATTTTCAAGATATTTATAATATCATTAATATTATAAAATAATAATTCATACCAATTAAAATAAATTAAATGATTATATTGGTAAACTATTTAATTTTATAAATAAAATGATCTTCACACATAATGAAAAATTTAGTTGAATAAAGTCACATGATCTTCCATGAATAAAGTATTATCATTTAATTTTAAACATTAATTTTTATTTTTTTTTGACAATTATTAATAAAATTTGACAATCCAATTATCAATGGAATTTGATAATCTAATTATTGATGAAATAACAATTTTCTATTATTTAAATTGTAGTTTTAAATACATAAATATATTTAAGCTGTTTTGAAAAACCCCAATTCACTTAAATAACATAATTTCAACAATTAACATATAATAATAATAATAATATATTTTTAAGGTCACGGTCAAGCCAGCACACCAAATTGGTATATGAGACTCCTTTGTTTGTGGGACAAGGGACCCTCTCTACCCAACGATTTGATTAGTAAAATCTACAAAGATATACATACCCTACCCCCTATGAATTTGAACCTATAATCTCTTAAGAGGAAACACATGTTCTTATACAATTCCATCTATTTTTTTTTTAACAAAATTAATAATAAAAAAAACACAACCAAAAAAATTTCAAAAATTCTGATATTTACACTACTATGTGAAAAGGAACCATGGAAATTTTAAACGCCTGCCACATGTGGGACGATGACTGACAATAACACATAATGTAACCATCGACAAGTCACTTTGAATTGTAGGGACCATTTAATATATAATAAGAGACAGGACTTATCAGCTTTTTGGGACTAGACATGGGCTAGCAACCCAAAAACTTTACCTGCCAGAAATCCCCACATTTTTCACATCGTACATTTTTCACGTGCGTTTCAGACATGCTAATGCTATGACAGGATATAGACGTGAATTTGTGGGCGAGTAAAAGCATCCGTATGTAAGTTGTTGCAGGGTGTATATTGTTGTATCTAAATCATTTATCCGTAATTTAAATGTTTTATTTATTTATTTATTTTGGTCAGAAATTTATATATGAATGATTGAATTTGTAAAATTAAGTGGCTAAGTTTATATAATAGGAGTGTTTAAAAAAAAATTCAACATGTTGAATTCATTTATACATTTATAAATACAATTAAAATAACAAAAAATAGTGATTTTGTTCAGATTTACATAACCAGGATTCATGTTAAAAAAACCTAAAAAATAAAACATTTAACTAAAACCAATTATTTTTTATTTTAATAAATAAATAAAATATTAATATTTTATAATTAATATTTACTTAGAAGATTAAATATTTTATAATTATTTATTTAATTAATTAATTTTTTTATATTATTAAGATGTTAAAAATAATGTTTTTATTAATTTTAGAATTTATAGGTGATGAATAAGCAACCTTCTCAAAGTTGGGTGTACATTGTTGAATTTAAAGATAATTTAGATTCTATATATGTAAAGTATTAAATATTTTATAATTAGTATCTATATATAAAGTATTAAATATTTTACAGTGGTTATGGCATGGAGGGCAGATGCACATGGTATGTAATAGATCATATGGTTAGCATGAAGGAGATGATGACTGCCATTAGCACGACAAGTGATGGAGGGTAGGTGCACATAGCATGTAATCAATCATATGGTTAGCATGAAGGAGGTGATGATAGATGGTGATGACAATTTGTGCGGTATGAGTATTTAGTATGAGAAAAGTGGTGCACTAGAAGAAGTTGGTATAGGGTGGTGAATATGAAGAGCACACAAAGAGCAAAAGTTGGTATAGGGTGGTGAATATGAAGAGCACACAAAGAGCAAGCCTGTGGGATTCAGTAGGTGATGATGAAGGATCCTGGTTTATTCTCGGGGCCTCTTGGTGTGACAAAAGTGGTAGTCCGGGTTGTTGTCAATGATGGGGGAGCTTTGTCTCTGTTTGGTTTGGGTTTTCGATGGCTCGAATGGGGAGTAGAAAAGAAAATTTTCGATGGGGTGGGCGGCATGACAGGGAAGCCTCCACTTCCAAAGGTCTCGCCGCAAATACATGGGCAACAAGAGAAGCCTATACTGCCAGAAATTGATTTGTTGAACTGTGCTTGTAGGAGAAGAAGAGAGTAGTAGAAGAAGTCAAATGTCAGGTTTGTGAGCAGAGAGGGGAATTGTGAAACAGACATGTCCTGGAGGAAGTGGAGGATTGGGAAGATGATCATTTCTACTCTAAGACCAAGGACACCAAGTATTTCATAATTGTAGAAACCTAGTGGATTGTTAAAGCCATGGTGGGCTAAGTGTTGCAAAAGGCAATGAGCGAGCAGTCAAACATCCTCCACACAATTCACATTTTAGAGGGAAAATTTGAGTTGTTCTACAAATCCCAGTTTGGCATAAGCTTCAGGGTGTTATTGCCTTCTCGGGAACCTAGAAAGCAGACGAAAAATTAGGGCTCTTCAAGCATGCTTGGCTCTGCTAGCTACCCAATTGACGCTAGAAGATCAAAAGTGTTTGGAGGATCTTGGAAGCGATTGTGATACCATGTAGAGCACAATGAAAAACTCGAGAGGATAAGGGGTTTGTGGTTCTTTGGTTTTTGAATATTTTCTTTACTTATCGTCAAGCAAGATATAACCATGTTGCTAGGGTAGGGTATGTGGATAAAAGCTTGGTTAGTATAGGGGTTCATGGTTAATTTGGGCGTTGTCTAACTATTCTACAAAATGGCTTTTTTCGTCGGCAATATAAATTTATACGAATCTTTATTTTTTGTTGTTCAAAATCCATTTCTGAATTAAATGGATTCAGCTTACTGAAAAACCCTGGGGCACTTGGATTATACCGAAATAATCACTCAAATCTACAAATCTAATAATTTCTCATCGGATTCCAGACAAATATCCCCGAAAAAAATAACAATTCCGTAGAACCTTTAACCTAAGGCTTTAAGTTGTAGATGTTGAGTTTTGAACTCTAGATTTAACTCTGTGAATCTACACTTTTGATCATTTAATGGAAAATTGTGACATTATGATGGAGACCTGACTTGGTTTCCAATTTTGGCATGTCTTAGGTTTCATTGTATTATAATAAGATGAGTGGTGTTTTTAGAATTAAAAATATATATATATATATATATATTATTTTTAATTATAAATTAAATAATACTTTTCCCAACAAAAATTAATAAGAATAATAAGTATAAAATAAAAATATGTAACTAGCATTCATGTACATCAGCGTTTGGGTACCCCAAATTTAATGAAGCACAAGTAGAAGCTGTGCGGATTTTACAACTGCTGCATTTTTTTTTCCACTATTAAAAGATAATAGATGGGGTCGGCCACTGTGTGTATCAAGTTGTAATGTATTTATTGCAGCTTACTGTAATTTATGTGTCATTGGATTTTGTGGACAGAAATCCAATTGTGCATACACTGTCTCAATGACTGTCCTTCTATGTGTTCCTTACTTATTTATTCAATTATGATAAGACTTCTATGTGTTCCTTACTTATCTATTCAATTATGATAACACATATGAGATGTGAACTTCCAGTGTCCAATACTACAACTCATATCCATTTAGTGACCCTGTACTTATTGCAGCTAGTGGATTTCTGTACACAAACAGCCAAAAACTTCCGACACTGTATTTACTGCAGTTTGAGGCACTGGTGGACTTTTGTAGACAAACATCCAAGAATTTATTATACCCTGAAGCATTGCTGGATTTATGTTTCAATTTTTCATTATTCATAATAAAAAAAATATATCATAACATTAAATAAAAAATTTATTAAATTAAAATAATTAAAAAAACTTTAAAATATAATAAATTATAGAGAATTAATATGCACTTCTCATCAAAATAATATTTATATATAAATTGGGATTAGGTTTTGGAATTTCAAATTTATTAGGGATGTCAAGTAAAAATCATCGAGGCAAAGCTTACTTGACTGGCTACACAGGCAAGGTTTACACACACAGGCTAGCTCATGGGCTAAATTGTTGAAACAAAGGTTTTCTCTTCTATTAATGCAGCAGTGGCCATTTCACCAATATATGCCCGTGCCCCACTGCTATCTATGCCCCTATTATCGAAGTGTGAGATATGCATCATGGGTGCTCTCTTTTCTACCTTCACTGTGGTGCCTCCACTGCGCTTGGTCCTGAGTCAACCAGGTACGGAACTGCCTTCGCTCTGACACCTGGCTCTGTTAAATTTGAGTATGAATTCTTAACCTAAGAGATGTTCATTTTGCTCACTTGAACTCGAAAAACATCCCATTCTTAACCTGAGAGATAAGCATCTTGTATAGGTCCATGGCTTTTTTGATATTGAGTCAGAGTCCAAACTCATGGCACAATTGTCAAGATCTGAGAATGAGAAAATTCCATCAACAAGTAGAAAATCATTGTCATCAATATCCAAGGGATTCACCTTGATCTTCTTGGTAGCAATTGATGAGCAAAACCTGAGAAAAGAAGTTGGCAAGGATACGAGTAAACAATTCTTCTTGCTAACCGAAAACAATGTTTGGCTTTATTGAGGAGAGGAAATGCTTGTTTAAAAATACATCCACACTCACTAAGAACGCTTGGCGGACAGAATCGCCAACGAGGGGGTTAGCAAGGAAGGACCGGAACTAGACACTACCTGGTTCAACATCTTGGAATGACAATTCAGAATAGATTGCATCCAACTAGTGACAAAATATTGCGATGACAACTTAAGCAAGGAAGTTCACATCGAGGAGGGTAGCGGAAGGCACGAAAGACCCAGGCAAGATATGACTGCCCAACACTTGACCACCAATTACAATTGAAGATCAGAGTATACAACAGGCAAGGGTATAGCAACAAGGTCATGTCAACAGTAATATTTGTGGGGAAAGACCGTAGGAAAGTATCGATGGCAAACAAGAGGAAGAGAATGACGTAAGGCAAGAGGGATTGACACGGACCAGTATTGATCCACCACGCCAAAGACCGGGTAAGGGGATTTGCACAGTAGGATAGCAAGTGAGCAGGGGCAAGGGCCCATACAAGGATAATGACTGATTCATCATGATCATATGTACCATAATGGGGAAAAAGGACGGGAATGTTCACCTCTATGGGAAGAACATAATTGGAAGGAAGAGCCCACAGCAGGGAAAGTTCAATGAGAGTAGAAATAGAAGAAATAGATGCAAACAGAAGAGCACAACTACAGGGGATACCACAGACACAAGGGCAGGGAAAGGAGGAAACCCCGTGTAGATGGGAACAGGTTGAGAATCCAACAAAGGAGCTGCCATAAGCCAGACAAGATGGTGCGAATGAAGTGAATGCACAACAAAAGAAACCCCTGAGGAAGGGAACTTCGAACAATCCTCAACGGGTTTCAAGGATGGAGCAGGCGAAAAAATACGCGGAGGGCACCTTTCATACTCTAGTTGCACCGAAATGAAAGGCGACCATCAACCAGTGGGAAAAGAAAACCAGAGAAAAATGCAAGGGAAAAACATGGGATGCTCTGACTCAGAAAGGGGACTGGGTAACTGACCTAGGAGCCACGCAACCCAGGGAAACCCTATACCACAAAACGGTGGAGATGGCGTGGCAAACAAAGATGATGATTGGCAAAGTGATCTCGGAAAGGGAGGACGCTAGACTAGCGAACAACAAGGAACACAAAAAACTGTTGAACGAAATCTTGAGTCGCCTCAACAGTATGGAAACCATTAGCAAACTGCTAACTGAGGTTGAGAAGGACCAGAAAGCCAAGATGGAGTGGTTGGATGCTCAATTCCACCTCTACCTACGCTACGTCCATCACATGGACATCATGCTAGTCGATGAGAAAGGAGTGCCAACGCATATCAGAAAGACTCGCACGGTCTCCCAAAAGAAGGAGAACACAGGCCAGGCGAATGAAGGAAAGAAACATATCGTTATGCTGGACTAGTGTCTGGTTAGTCTATTGTCAAGTCAGTTGGGTCAGTCTTGTGTCAATCACAAGTTCTGTTATTTTTTTCATGTATGTTGTGCTTATCTTTTCAAAAACTGGATATGGTAGGACTGGGTTGGTTTCCCATGGTGGCAGTCCAGTCATACCCCTTGTTTATTTCAGAAAACGCAACTCGGGAATCTCTGGTCTGGTTTCCTTTTTAGCAAACCAGGGAGTCCCCCTTTATTGTATCATAACTCTCCTTTAGTAATACAGGCTCTTAAACTCACTTACAAAAAAAAAAAAAAAAAA
>JZKD02S0666292.1:4274-15454 GCA_000966675.3 Picea glauca | reverse complement strand
TTTTGGCGAGGCAGGCAAAGCAATTAATCTACATCCTAACCTACTGTCATCAGGCAATTCACCCAGGTCAAACAGTTGGGTTAACATTTTATTCTTTCTAGGGGCTATCTGATCAAGATTTGATAGTCTGATCAGATGTATTCACTAATCCTAACCTAGGGGCTATCTGACCAATATTAGACAGTGTGATCAGATGTATTCACTAATCCTAACCTAGGGGCTATCTGACCAAGATTAGACAGTGTGATCAGATGCATTCACTAACCTATCAACATTGACAATTTAAAAGAACTTGGTCATGCTTGGAAGGTATGACCAAGTTTCCATTATTGCATGGGGCCTTTGTTTCAATTCTTTTGGCCCTCTTTTCGTTTTCTTCTTCTTTCTTTTTTCTTTTCACAAATTATTTGAAGAATGCAATATCATTTGTCACCAAACCACCAGACACAGATAATATCCAATTCATCAATTGATTCCCATAATTTATGGGGTGATAACATATTACACTTGCAATAAATAGTGTGATACATATTTACATGTATTACAACACAACTATAATAGGGCAGTGAATATACCAACAAGGTACCTACCAAGTCTTTTTGTCTTCTATTGTGGGGTTTTGTTGTACTTGTTGTTGTTGTCTAAGACATCCTTCTTGTGGTCTATTTCTTGGAAAACTGTCCCTCGGTCCATATTGACAGAGATCAAAACCTAAAGGTTTGATCCATGAACCTAAACTAATTTTCTGAGCATATACAAGAGGTCTACATCGACACATGTGACAGATACATATTTCATTGATCAGGAGGTAAGGTAAAGGTTTGTTTTTTACACTCAGAATTTTTTTTTGTATTAACATTTGTTTATATCTTTTCTCATATGTGTTGATCTAGTAAATAAGAATTTAAAAGCATTTTGTTTTTCAATTTTTTCCCTAATTCTAACAAACTCAAAACCAACTATTTGTGGATATGCGTACTTAACCAAAATTCCATGATGAATATTATGTCATTAAAAGTATGCGTACATAACCAAAATTCCATGATGAATATTATGTCATTAAAAGAGTAATTGTTACCCCTTGAAAATTACTCTGGCATTTTCAAACATTTATCTAGTGTTGCAGATCTGAAGGTTGAATTTGGTTGAAGGATAAATTACTTTTCCATAACTTCTTAAAGTTATCCATGCATACTAATTCCAAGGAACAATTCTCAGGGACTATTTTTTATTAATTTAGTTGTTGCAGTCCTCAATGATTCCACATATGTAGTTCCATATTGGTTTGGTTAAGCCAACTTGAGTTCAACTTTGTGGGGCATTTTCTACTGAAGTGTTCTTTTAGTAGTAAAACATGAGCTGGTATTGATCAGAAAATTTGGTCATTATATTTAATTGAAATATTTCAGATGGTGCTATTTAGTAAGGTTCCAGTTATATATTCTCCCCATTAAACTACTTAAGTTCCTTTTAAGCTTGCATGCTATCTGGAGAAATTTTGTTGTGATTTCATTAAGGTTTTCCATCTTATAAGTTATGAAGTTTGTATTACAAACCACACAAATATAATGAGGCATCGATTTTTGTGGTGTAGGAAATATTAGATACTAGGTTCAACAAAACGTGATAAGTAAAAAGTAAGTGAAATATGCCAAGGAAATACTTTACAACTTAATCCTTTTTTAAATTTCTTTGGTTTGTGGAAAGTTGAGTAGTTCTTTATTTTCCTTCCTTGTAGTATATATAGCCATATTTTTCCTTCCTTGGTTCTTGCACTACAGAGAAGAGAAGATAATTCTAGTAATATCCAACAAATGACCAAGAAATAGGTCGATAGGACCAGAGAGTACAACCAGTCGTCAATAGACTATGGGAGTGTGGTAAAGGCAAAAAAAATTGTACCAATCACATTGAAGGGATTCATAGGATCTTTAATTTAATATGTTTTCTTTCTAATGTCTGTCTATGGCTGCTTAAATTATTGGACCTTTTCTTTGTGTAGTTAACATTCCTTTGGAGATTGGAAGCCTAGTGAACATCCAACGCTTGGTGAGATGAGGATGGTGATACTTGTTTATCATGTGTTAAGTAGTATTAGATTCTATGACATAGTCAGAGTTGGTAAATGATGTCATTAATACAATGATATAATCTCAATTTGTAAAAGCTAAAATGGTTGAATATTGACTCATGTATAGATATCATTAACACTTATGTATAGAGTGAAGTGTAGTGATTCCAAGTTTTTGTTTTTTCCAGATTTTATCTGAGAATCACCTAGAGAGGCTAACTATAACTTTGGGCAAGATTTAGTCACTTAAGGTGCTTACCATTGATGATAATCGACTTACAACTTTACCTGATGAATGTAGGTTCTTTCGTCTGAGTTATGTTGCATAAAACTGATGAGATAATGAAATTTTGTTGCATCCACCCTTTACTTTGTTGTATTTTCTCTTCTTCTATGATTTTGGTGTTCTTATGTATGTTTATTTTCTCTTTGCCCGTTTTAATATTTTTAGGAACAGGATGGCCACTCCTTTGTTGGGTTTAACTTTAAGAATAACATGTTAGCTTTTAGGCAGAGGATGGGTTTCAATATTTGTTTTTTATGTTGAGAGTGATTTGAATTGACACCATTCAATCCCAATTGCAACATAAAGACTTTTTTTCCATCTGACATTTCTTCATGGTTTTATGTGTTTTCAGTAGGATTACTTGTTCAGCTTGAGAGGTTATCTGTATCAGACAACTCGTTGAGATATTTACTTGTTCTGGTTCTCGTTTTAGCTGTGGTTGTGGCTTGGGTGAACCTCTTACAAGGATAGACCTCTTACATTTCAAAGAAAAAACCTATTAATCTAAAACGCTACAAATATTGTAATGACTACTGAGGTAATGTACCTCCTGCATCAGATCTAAGATTGTGCACTGACAAATTCAAGTGTTCTTCCATTGAAGTTATTTTCTCCATCAGTTCACTCGATACTAGGCTTCAATGATATCATGACATGAAAGTTATTGTACAACAATAACCAGAGTCAGTGAGCATGCCCTCATTTGTCTCTTATTAGAGAGGCCTTGAGAGGTAGTAACATGATACCTACTTGTTTTTATGTTTTTGTGGATCTGAACTGGTGTCCATGCTGGTAGTGTTTGGGTGGAGGGTTCATTGGTTATAATCAGGTTTTATCGGCTTCCATCCTTGATTGGACCAAAGTGCAATCCTCTTATTGTCCACCATTTTGTCTCCTGGGGCATTCTCTTTATTTTTGTCTCCATGCAAGGACTGATTTAGAAGGGCTTATTGTCATTGAAGTGTTACTCTCAGCTATATATGTTCGTTTCACTGACCCAATGTTTTGATCAAAGGACCCATTTCCTGAATTATGAATCTAAAGAAGTGGATAGAATTTATGAAGGTGACTTACCACCTAGAAGTGCATGTATATGACCCCAGATGTGGTGTTCAGGGAAGGAATAGTGGCAATGACACCCTGGCTTGATGATGAAAGGCTAGTTGTTGATGGGATAGGGGGGTGGGCATAACATCGAGGAGAGGTTGGATGGTTCTTTGCACTCTAGCATGGACAATACCCTCCACTTGCTGTAGAGGATTCTATCAACCAATAACTTGGCCATTAAAAAAAACCATGGAGACAACCCTCCCATGAACACCATTACTTGCCATTATGAGAACTGGAGAAAGCATGAGAATCAGTTTCTTGTAATGAGTTGGTGGAGAAGGAATATGAGACTCGAGGTGTTTGTCACTGGGATTTATTTGGAACTTTGGTGGCATTGGTGGTCTGCAATTGTTGAGGCATAGGCTCTAATGCCAACAACATGGAGTGTAGCAAACTGCAGTGAGTTTATGAAGCCACAAATATGGAGAAAAGTAGAAATGTTGAAGCTAAGCATGGAGGCAGATCTCGAAGGGGTAAGGGAAGGAGGAATATGGGAAAAGGATCTTCTTCTAGGAGAAAGAAGGTTTCCGCAACAAAGGCTATTGTTGCCTAATACCATACCTATCATTCAGAGCCTATGAAAAGAGAAGTGGAGGCCATGGATAATAGGGTAAGGTTGAAATACTCCAAGTGTTGCAATGGCGAGGAGATTGGGAAGGTTGTCCCTGACACTGCCTATTCCAAGGGTATTAAGTTGAACCAAAATAGTGGATCTTTATTGGAATGTTAAGGAACTCACCGCCTGTGGAATTGAAGGCAGAATAATTTAGGATGTTGTTTTACAGAAGTTAGTTCAACTGGATGGTACATATGATACACTCATCACAACCATTTGGGGTTTGGAAGTTGGAAGTGATGATGCAAGGGAGGGCACTATAGTAGCGTAGGTAGAGGAGGTTGAAGCAACAAAAACAGAGGATGAGGCCCAGCCCAAGAAGGTGACAGGAACTCCACAAACCCCAATTGATGTGAACAGAAACCTGAGCACTTATCCTCGGACTCATTATGTTTTGGTGCACTTGTTATATTTTATAGTCATTTTGTTTTTGGCCCATATGGGTTTGTTTTGGTTAAGGTGAACAGAACTCAAACTCTCGACTATGCTTTACATTATTTTTAGATAAAGCAACAGGACTGCTCATAGACGTTTGTTTTTTAACATTGGGAGGTTGGATTTCCTTTATTTTTTATGTAGGTTTCTTTCCCTTGTTGTCTTGTTGTAGATCCGTTGGGAACTCATTCCAGAATAGGAAATAGTTCCAGTCAACCTCCTTCTTCCTCAAAGATTCCTTGACTATCATTGTGATCAAACCCTGGTGTGACAATCTGCTAGCTACCTTGGTAGGCTTTACTTTAACTTGCCGAGCCATCTTGGTGAGTTCCTTGTGAAGGTAGTAAGGTAAGTTAATAGGATACCTTCCAGTGAAGTGTTTCAAAAGCTTAAAATGATAGAAAATTACCCTATTATACCTGCCTTCACAAGTAATATAGGCAAATATGGCCTTCAACAAAGCCTGCCATTTTGGCTCAAGAAATGACATTGGTATGTCCTTCTTCCAGATGAGGATTTTATGTTGAGGTTGTAGATAAGATCTGAATTCAATGTCTGCTGGTATAGTGGTCTTGAACGAGAACTCACTTGACCTAGGAGGACCAATGATCTCTATGATTGCAGCTTCATCTACTAAAAACTCCTCCTTTCCTATGACAACTCTCCTTTTATAGTATGATAGGGAAAAAGCTTATGATAATTGTCGATGGAAGTTTTCCAGCTTTTCATAGTAGGAGAAAACACCAACCAACTTGAAGAACTCGACCACTTCAGCGTGTGCCTCCAAGTACCAGGTCCCATCCAATTCGGACCTTAGAGTTGGTCCTGTTTTTGCCATTTGATTGAGTTAGTTGAAACCTGTTCCTGCAAATTAGCAAAAACCTGTGAGCTGGGTAGACAATACACCTAAAATTAGGAGGAAACAGTAGATGTATGTCTAACTGAAAGGCACAAAATAGGGATGACTTGGGTTATATGAGATAGACCAAATCTTTAACAAGTCATAACCAGAAACTCAGGCTTGATTATAGATGAAAACTCAGACTTAATGAAATAGAGAAGACTTGGGCTTCTGTGGCATTTGGATGATATATGGAGTTGTAATATGCATAATAGAAAACTCGGCCTTCATATGGTATAATGACAATGACTGCAGACTCGAGTTTGATAAATAAATCAAAGGGATTTCATATAATGAACATAAATAAGACTTCGGACTTGATTGCTAAAACAATGGATTTCAAATCATAATTAAATTGGGAATCATCATGAATATATCTCTCGGGACTTGAAGTTATGAGGGCCACGTGAATCATCAAACAATTAGATGAAACAATCACTTCATAGATTTCTGTGTATGCCATGGTTTCAAGTCGAAATGACAAGTGGGGGTTTTGCAAATACTATAGAGAATCAAACCTTGATCGACTATAATAATACCACCTTACATCACCGATTCATTTGATTTTCAGCAGTTATCTTTTCATTATTGCGCCAGTTGACATCTAGATCATGCGAAAACATGGGCCCTGATCTTCCCACGTTGACACGTTTTCAATGGTTAATTGGGCTTTGTTTTTCCCTTTTAACCACCAAAAGCCAAAGATTTCGGCAGTTAATGAACTCTTCACAGGTTCACCTAAACCACCGAAACCTGTAACTCTCCCTTTTGTTAAAGAGAATCAATTCCGATGTTTATTTGAAGTTTATTTACAATAATAGGCTCTCTAACAAGCCTATAAAAATTTAGAAATAATTTTTTTAAGTACTCTCTATCACCTAAAATTGACAAAACTGACTGTGCTATTTTAGGAGATAACAGAACCTACAAATGCATCCTCAACCACTTCCGAATAAACATGGATGATCAAGCTAAAAAAAGAAGACAACATGGCCGAGTTAATGATGAGTGTATCTCTAGAATGAATGCCTTGTCCTCATTCACTTCATGTCATGAGGACAAGGCTTTGAAATATTCATCTTTTATTTGATCAAATCCTTTCGATCTGAATGGCTGTGACACGTAACAGTTTGTTGAAAACCATTTTCTAAAAAGAGGGAGATTTATGTTTATCATGCAATTAATGCTCATATAATAGAAGCCAGTATGGCGCTTTGGGGATGGAGGAGGATGATAGGAAGTATTAAGATGATAGAAATTTCATTTTTCTGCTAATAGATAGTCTTTTTCTTCCAGGATTATAAACTCAGATAGACCAGAAATGACTGCATTATTTTATAAAGATATACATTTCCAGAATTCAGTTCTGTCTTAATGTTGTGTGATGAATTAGTTAATTCAGACATTGTTGAAGGCAAGAAGGGCCCCTTGTCTCAGCATATGTTTTTATTCTGTCGCTTGAAGTTCTGAATAACCATTAGCTATTTTACTTACAAATTGAAGTTATATTGCAATTGCATAGTTTGGATAATGAATATTTTTGAGGAATCTTCAGTTAGAACAAAGAAATATCAGATTTACTTTCGAATGCTTTATGAAATGCATGGGTTACACAGATAGATACAAATAATTTACAGAAGGTTAGTTTACTTTAAAGAATGGTGTGACTGAAAGAAAGGGTATTATAGATTTGTAGTTAAAAAGGGTTGAACGACATGTTAGTAGAGATTTACAGTTGAGATTAAACCAGAGTAGTTGGTAGAATGAATATTGAAAGCTAGCAGAGTTACAAATGAGTGAAGATTTTTTTTCTTTTAAGTGTGTACTTGGATAGACCCTTGCTTCTATTTAAATATTGAAGTAGTGATCACAGTTTTGAATGTTGGCTAGTGGAATTAAACTTGAATAAAATAGATAGTATAAGAAACCAATCTTTCACATATGGTGTCAGTGCCTCAAAGTCTACCTCCTTGGGTTGACATTTTATGAAGGCTATATATAGTGATATATATTAAGCTCAACAATTACCATAGGTTGTATGAGTGTAATCATGATGGAGAGGATGATGTATCCATAGGTTATCACCTTCCAATGCATATGAAATACATGGAACAATTATGTGTTTACTTTTATCATTACATGGATAGAAAAAAACATGCTCTGTCCAAGAACATGGATATGTCTCATAGCTCGATACAATTTCAAGTGAGAGTGATCATAAACAAGGGCACTATGTAGGCTCGACAATCCTTGAGAATGATGAACATCATTGTACAAGTGCAGAAAACCTTGATGATGAAGGCTCTGTTGTGAAAGACTACTTACAGGGCAGGTCATATGATGTTGTGAAAGAAGGAAACAAATGCAAGGATTCTAATCCAAAGTTCAGTAGAAGACAATTTTTCCAAAAATCATAGGCGCAACCAGTGCAAAAGAGGCTTGGGGTAGTCTAGCTTTGGCACACCAGGGTAATGAAAAAGTCAAAACTGTTCGACTTCAGACTTTTAGGAGATAGTTTGAAAACTTGAAGATGAAAGAAAATGAGAATATTGATCAATTTATGACCAATGTGCTTGGAATCGTGAATCAACTCAAGAATCATGCCGAGGAAATAACAAATCAAAATATTGTTGAGAAAGTGTTGCGCTGCTTAACAAAGAAATTTTCCATGGTGGTTATAGCCATAGAAGAGTCCAAATATTTGTCCAAATTGAATGTTGATGAAGTAATGGGTTCCCTTCTGTCTCATGAATGAAGGCTCATCATGGAAGAAGAGTCCTTGGAAAATGCCTTCCAGACTCGGGCTTTCTTTAGTAGAGGTTGAGGAAGAGGAGAAAGAGGCAGAGACCAAAGAGGATGAGATTCTCATCATACTGAAGAAAGTTTACCTCTTGAACAATTAGGACAATCATACCAACATGGACATTATCATAGTGAGAGAGGGAGAGGAAGAAAATGGACAAACAATTCCAACATTCAATGCTTCTATTGCAAGAAGTATGGACATTATGATAGTGAATGCAGGAAGAAGTTATCATATCAGAACAAATGGCTAGTATTTCAAATGGATGTCAAGGAAACCTTCCTCAATGGCATATTAGAGGAAGAGGCTTATGTTAATCAACCACCAGGGTTTGAGGTTAAAGTTCAAGAGTCGAAAGTCTACAAAATGAAGAAATCCTTGTATGGTTTGAAGCAAGCTCCCAGATCTTGGTATAATAGATTTGACTCTTACCTAATCAACTTTGGCTTCAGCAGAAGCAACAATGAACCTACTCTCTACACCAAAGCATATCAACAAGGTAACATACTTATTTTTTGTCTTTATGTTGATGACATGATCTATACTGGAAATTTGAAATTAGATGATTTTAAAACAATCAAGAAAAAGGAGCTTTAGATGACCAATATTGGTTTCATGAGGTATTTTTTGGGAATATAAGTTGAGCAATATGCTCAAGGAATTCTTATATATCAGCATAAGTATGCTACAGACATCTTGAAGAGGTTTAGGATGGAAAAATCTAAACCAGCAGAATCACCTATTGCTACAGGTATAGAATTGAGCAAGCATGATGATGGACCATAAGTTGATTCAACATTGTATAAGAGACTCATAGGCAGACTCATGTACCTTACTACAACAAGCCCTGATTTAATGTATGTAGTCAGTTTTATTTCCAGATTTATGGAGTCTCCCAAGGACTCTCACTGGAAAATTGGAAAACATGTTTTAAGGTATGTTGCAGGTACGACTAATTATGGATTGTGGTACACATATTTTGAAGACAACACACTTACATGATACATAGATAGTGATTTTGTAGGAAGTCTTGATGATAGGAAAAACACTTATGGATATGCTTTTCATTTAGGCACAAATCTAATTTCGTGTGCTTCCAAGAAGCAACCCATTGTCAACATTTCATTTGATGAAACAGAGCATGTAGCAGAAACTACAATAGCTTGCCATGTATTTTGGCTATGAATACTTTTGATGGATCTTACACGTGTGGAAAAAGAGCCAACTACTATCTACTGTGACAATAGCTCAGCAATAGCATTGTCTAAACACCATGTATTTCACGGGAAGAGAAAACATATTAACACTCACTATAATTTCATTCGTGAACTTGTCAACAATCGTGAAATCACACTTCAGTTTTGTGGATCTAAGGATCAACTTGCATATATATTCACCAAACCATTGGGAAGAATTTCTTTTGATTTTTAGAGACAACACTTAGGTAGTATTAGTATTGAAGATTGTAACAGTTGAGATTAAGAGGGAGTGTTAGATAATAATCTCTCATGTCCCCTACCTTTACTAATGAACATTGAGTTCAGTTGTAGTTGCATTTATGACACCAGTTAGTTGTTAGTGGTGTCTCTAGTTTACTTCAAGTTTGTGTTTGGCTATTTTTAGAAAATTCAGTTACACAGTTAGACTGTGATTTGTAATCTACTTATGTTTTTGTTAATGATGAGAAAGTAGCAGTTGTTGTGTTCTCCAATTGTTTCTCCCATATTCATATTTTATTCTCACGAGTTTTGTCAGGAGAAATTGTTTCTTCAGAAATCCTTATGTAAATTTATGGGTGAGATAAGTTTGGAAAGAAAAGGGTGGTTTGATGATGTTGAAGGAGGTTGATTTAATGGTATAAAACAACACTAACTTTGAGTGTATTGGTTCTGGATATCTTATTGTTCCAAAATGGGATCCTATATTTCAAAACTTTACAATTGGTAATTAATGTTTTAGCTAGTAAATTTTCTCTTATTGCATATGTTCCACAACCTCGTGCCATTGTTTACCAGAAAATGATGTAAAGAATTATCTTTCATCTGCTCATTAAATCTATATATCCTCTGGTAGCACTACCACAGTGGAACCTTCATTAAATAAAATTCTCAAAGCAAGTTCCAGGGTTATATCAAGGGGCTTAAGGCTAGCACCTAATAGAAAAATTGTGGAAGATAAAATCATGCAGTGTGCAAGGGAAGGCAGTCAAAAATCAATGGTACTAGATAAAGTAACCAGAGAATTCAAGACTGTGCTCAATGATATTAGACAATTAGAAAAACAGTGGTATTTGTTGTGATGAAGCACTCAGACTAGACAAAGGAGGTTTCCAGCCAATGCAGAGTGAGTGTGATCATAGAAACGAGTGTATTCCTCAAAGACAGTGCTATTAACAGTCTGTTCCAGCGAATTTATGATATGAATTAGTAAATGCCATATTCTTTAGAAAAGAGTTCCTAGATCATTTGTTTTTAGTGGATTCTTATTTGTTTTTAGACATGCATCTTCATTCTGGGAGAATCGACACTCTAACTCAAGACACGTGCAGCCTGTTTGGTGATTATTGATTGGAGAACAATATAACTATGATGACTATGCAATGTGCATGCATGTGGGTATTTGTAACATTACCTTGAGGTAGTGCTCCTAGATTAGGTTTTCTTGGACTGTTGATTATAGAATCAATCCATGCATGAAGACCCCAACAAGCAAAATTTAGCAAATAAATGGAGAAACAAAAGTATGTAATGTTGAAAAAATATTTTAGGGAAAGAAATTGATAACTGCAGTAATATTGTGGTGAATCCAAGAGGACAGGGGTGTTTGAAGGCTGTATCATTCAACAGGCTCCGAGGTTTGTCATGAAGGATACATGTATTCATTTTTTTTTAAAAGTGCATTACTAGAGTGAATGTTGTTTTGTGATAGGTTGGTATTCGAAGAATGGACAAACAAACG
>JZKD02S0666281.1:0-15454 GCA_000966675.3 Picea glauca | reverse complement strand
AACAACATATCAATTCATCCATCCCACAATACTGACTCTTTCAAAAAATTATAAGTGGTACCCAAAAAGAAAGAAATTTCTCAAAATCTTTTAGGGTGTGTTGAGTGCTCAACAAATGGCGATTCTCTAGGCAAAAACAAAATCTGTGCTCCTTCCCTCATGCTTAGTCTATGTAAATTGGCTGAGAAACCCTATGGCTTTATTTCATTCCTTTTCAACAGAACCTTTTTCTATCAATGTGTACACAAGTTCCTAGGTTCACAAATCTGAATCTACCTATGGGGTTTATGCTTTTCAACCCTCTTTCCTTTTAACCTCAATCCATGTCCTTTCTAGAAAAGAGTTGGGTATGGCGTCCATTGGCATGAGGCCATTTAGATATCCTTTCTTCCTTATGGTGTTTCTCCATTGCCAGCGAGTGTCCATAGCCCTAACGGAGTCACCCCGATATCATAGACCTTGCTTCGCTGCCAGTGAGCATCCATAGCTCCGACGGAGTTATCTGCATACCCTCTTGGAATTTACACTCTTTTTATGGATCATCTTTTTCTAGTATAAATACCGAGAGTGATTCAAAGAGGAGGATATATTTTTTTTGTCAAGGTGAAAGTGTTAAGGTGGAGCTTTTATTGGCTTTGTCCATAGGTACATGTGATTCTTCCCATCTAGCCATCTTTCCATTTAGCGTTACCAAGCCACTAGGAATATTTTTCATTGCTTCCCTAGGTAATATGCTTACAAAGACAAATATGATTTTGAAGATTCGTATTTTCCCATTGTCTCTCATTTTGCATGCAAGTGTAGGTCAGGAGCATAGTGTGCTTCACCATATTTATTAAATTCAACCATTACTTTATGGAACACAACCTAATTAAAAGAAAATAACAAGCAACAAAAAGAAGATAAAAAGGATTTTGAAATCAGTCTTCCCTAAACCCACACACTCATATTGATCAAAATGTATGCTAAAAGAAACAAAAGATCAAACAAAGCATCAAAAGACACAATTTATTATTATTATTATTGTTGTTGTTATTATTTTAAGAGAAGTATTATTTTAAGGTCTGGCCATTCACCGGGAGGGTGTCTAATTCCCCCCTCGGATTTTGCAACGAGTATGTGCCTGTCCCGATCTTCTCGGCCACCTGAAAAGGTCCAAGCCATAAATTTTGGAACTCTGAGTGTTTTCCCTTGGACTCGTTTGCTTTATCCCACTTCAAAACTAGGTCTCCTACTTCGATTAAAATTTATTTGGCCTTATGTTTGTCAAACCATATTTTAACTACCTGTTGATGGGCAGTGAACTTAACTTTATCCCTTTCCCTTTCTTCATACAGCATGAGATGGGTATCAATCCTTTGTTGTAGAGCAGATGAGGGTTGACCTCTTGATGCCTGGGAAAGTTGTAAAGATGAAAGGTATAATCCACTTGGAAGAATGGATTCTTTCCCATATACTAGAAAGTACAAAGAGTTTTCTATGGATTATTTAGGTGTTACTCTATCAGCCCATAGGGAATTATGAAGTAAGTTATGTCAATTCCTCTGATTTTCAACAATTGTCTTTTTTTTAATTCTTACTAGTTTTTTTTTAGTTGACTCTGCTACACCATTCCCTTCTAGATAATAGTTTGCAGAATATCTTATTATGATCCCCTTATCAAGAGTGAATTCAGTTAAGCACATGGACAAAAAGTAGGGAGCATTGTGAAAAACGAGGATGGAGGGTAATCCAAACCTTGTTATTAGCTCTTGTTCTAGAAATTGTATTACTACCTTTTCATTGATGTGCGTGAGAGGGATAGACTTCGTCCATCTTGTAAAATAATTTGTAGCAGTCAAGATATATTTATGTTGCTTCGAAGAATCGGGAGTAATTTCTCATATGACATCTATTTCCCATTGCGTGAATGGTCTAGATATGGTCATCGTCTGGAGTGGAATGGTTTCTCTCTTTTCCCTGTTGACGCTCACTTGACAAGTTTTACATCTACTAACATATGCATGAGTGTCACTGAATAGGGTGGGCCAATAATAACCAACCCTTAGTATTTTGTGATCCATGGTTTCTCTTGCAAAATTCCCACCTGTTGGGCCATCGTGGAGTTCTCTCAGTGCCTATTTTGCATCATACTATTCATGACATCTAAGAAGTACTCCATCATATTTTACGTCGAAAAGCACGGAATTTATGAGGCGATATTGAGCAGATTTTAACCTAAGGACTCTCCTTTCTCTAGGTTTTAGGTTTTTCGGACAAGTCCCATGATGCAGGAGATAAGACAAGTTTCCATACCAGGATTTGTGCCTGGGAGGTATGTATAAGGCTTTGCCACACCATAATGTTAGCTCATTTTCCCAACCAAGGTCTTTTGTGTTAATCAGATCTTGGGCCTCAACAACCAGTTTACACAATCCTTTTCCTTTGACTATTTTGGTAGGTTTTATGTCTAGATCAAATTCCTGAATGATTTCCATCCAATTTCCTCTCCTTTCTCCCATATCTTGTTGGGTGAATAAAGATCTGATTGCAGGGTGAGTGACTATGACTTTGGTGTGATATTTTAGGATATAGGATCTGCAATGTTTGACTGCTTAATATACTACATAGGCATGTTTGTCTATAACAGGCTAGTTTAGTTTAGCTCCTTGGAGGTTGGTGCTCATAAAGGACACTGGTGCTTCATTGTTTTCATCATCCTTTTGGGTAAGTATTGCAGCCAAGGATTGGTTAGAAGCAAAGTTATAAAGAAAAAAATTCCTTGCTAAAGTTAGGGATTTGCAGCACTGGTGCTTGGGATATTGCAGTTTTGATATATTAAAATCTCTTCTCCTTTCTTCATCCCATTTAAACTCTGCATATTTGTGGACCATTTTTTGTAAAGGCTTAACATTTTCAGCGAAGTCAGGGGTAAATTTTCTCACAAAATTGATTTTCCCGAAGAAAGATTGCATGCCCTTTTTATTGTGAGGCAAGGGGAGTTAAGCTATCTCTTTTATCCGCCCAAGGTCGATGCTAATTACCCCTTGAGATATGATATAACCTAGTATTTTTCCTTCCTCTACACCAAATATGGTTTTCTTAGGGTTCAATGATATTCCATTCTTCCTACACCTTTCAAAAATCTGATTTAGATGTTGAATGTGGTCTTCCTTATTTTTTGAGTATATTGTTATGTCATCTAAATAGACTACCACACACTTGTTAATTAATCCCTGAAAATCTACGTCCATCTCCCTATGGAAGGTTGCACCTGCATTAATCAACCCGAAGGGCATGCGTTTGTAAGAAAAATTTCACCACTTTGTCCAGAAAGTAGTTTTTAAACGATCATCTTCTAAAACTAAGGCCTCGTTATATCCTGAGAAACCATCTAGGAGAGAAAAAAAATCAGAGCCGGATATCATCTATAAGAGTTGTTCCATGGGTGGTACGGGTTAGTTATCCTTTTCCGATGCTCTGTTAAGATTTCTGAAATCCATACACAAGTGGATCTCCCTAGACTTCTTTCTGACAGGCACCAGATTGGCTACCCATGTAAATTGTCTTACCTGGAAGATAATCTTGGCATCTAATAATTTATTCAACTCTTGATACATCAGGGGTTCCAAAGATGGTTGGTACTTCCTAAGTTTTTGTTGAAAGGGTTTTACTCTAGCCTTTAATGGAATTGTGTGTTGGATAATGCAAGTATCATAAGTTTTAAATTCTCAGTAAGACCAAGAAAATACATCTTGATATTCTTTAAAGATTTTGAGATAAGATTTCCTATCTTCTTTGGGCACTTTCTTGCCCAGATTGACATTCTTGGGGTTCTCAAGGGTTCCTAGGTTTATAGTTTCATATATAGGGCATGAGCTCCCTATTTTTGCATTCTTTGACCCCCTAAACCTTTCCCTTATTTCGAAAAGGTTCTCAAGTTTGGCCACTCCCTTTGGTATTTTGTGAAACTTTTGTTTGTCATCAAAGTGATATGTTCCCTTCTTCTATTTGTGGAGATTCGATTATGTGATTTGTTCTTGGAATATTTCATCATCCATGGCCAAATCCTTAAAATTCTCCCAGTTATTCAGGAAGTCTACAATCTATTCATCCCCTTCAAAGACTTTCTAGTTAGAAATGTTGTTAGGTACCGATGGTTTGTAGAGAAGTTCTACTGCAAACCTAGAGGCTTCATAGTCTTCTAAAGTAGATAATCTCGAGGTGGAAGTGGCTAGGGTGTCAACAAGATTTTTTTTCATCTTGGGAACAATAGTAATGTTGAAGGCTTCAAAATGGTCTATTAGTCTGTTCACCTCTTGTTGGTACTTTCTTAAATGAGGTGAATTGCAATGGACGGTATTCTTTACTTGCCTAACAATAATTTTCAAGTCTCCAAAAACTTTCAATTCCTTCATGTTTAAGTCTATGGTTTTCTATAGTCCCTAAACTAGAGACTCGTATTCAGGAATGTTATTAGTGCATTCAAATTCTAATCTATAGAATAAGAAGTTCTTTTTCCCCTTTGGATCAATGAGAATACATCCTTCTCCCAACCCTTCTTGTGATTTAGACCCATCAAAGTACAACAACCAGATTTGTGGGGGAAAGTTTTTAACTTCTTCATGTCTAGTTGTTTTTTCACTTTCATCTTCCTTACCTGCTACTCCTGATGGAGACTCTTGACAGAGGATGCTTTCTTTTGTGGATGCTAGTTAGTCTACTTACAAAATCATTTCGGATTTTTGTGTGGGAGGTATGTCATATATGTGAGGGGTGAAATTACCGAAATAAGAATCACATGAGTAGTTTCCTAAAACATGTTGGATATGTGTTATATTCTTTGCACGAGTAGTAGTGTCGCATTTTTGCCTCGTTTTTTGTGTTACCTCGATTTTTGTGTCCATTGTTGAGCAGTTTTTCGGCACATGGTTTTTGTCGATGGTTTTCTATTTTCAATTAAGAAATTAGGGTTGTTGACTAATCCAAGTCATTGGTTTAGGGTATTGGATGTCTATGGCTCCTATATGTATATTGTATTGTAAGCAATGTATCACTATGAATGAATATAAAATATGTTGGTTTTCTCGGTTTGGGTTTCCAGGGGAAAAATCTATGTGTAATGTTTTTATTTGCCATTATATCTTTTATGCTCTTTTACTGAAAATTTGTCTGTAGTAAATATTGTACAAGGTTAAAATCTACATTCGGTATCAAAGCTTTGTTGGCTTCAGGGGGATGCCTTTGTGGTCAAGGATTTGGCTTGGGACTGTGATAAGCCTTATTACAGTGGGAGATCTGTGGTATTGATTTTTTAGGTGAAAAGAAATAGAGAGCAATTCAAAAATGGAGATCGAGAAGTTTAATGGGCAAAGTTTTGAGTTGTGGAATATCAAGATAGAATATATGTTGGTGGACAGAGATCAGTGGATCGCGGTAGATCCAGGTACTGCACCTACAGGAACTTCAACAGAAGACTGGAAAAAGTTGGATCGGAAGGCGAAGAGCACAATCCAACGGTGTCTCTCATATTCAGTATTATTGAATGTGTCAGAGGAAGATACATCCAAGGATTTATGGGATAAGTTGGGGAATTTGTATCAGTCTAAGTCCCTATTAAATAAACTATTCCTGAGAAATAATTTGTATAACATGAGAATGAGAGATGGAGACTCGGTGGCAGATCATTTGAACGCCTTCAATACTGTGGTAAGTCAGTTAGTATATGTTGGGATTAAAATTTCAGATGAAGATAAGCGTATCAGTTTACTGTGTTCTTTACTAGACTCGTGGGATAGTCTGATTATGGCTATAGGTAGTAATACAACTACCTTGAAGTTTGATAAAGTGGTCTCATCCTTGTTGTTGGAGGAGATGACATGGAAGAATATGGAAGGGAAAAGCACCGACACATTATTTGCAAGAGGACACTCCCCGAAAAGAAATGGATCTAATTTCTCAAGTGGGATATCTAAGTCTAAGGGTAGATATCCCTAGGTGATGACTCGACAACCAGAGTCATAGGTCGAGGAAAAGTCAAGTTGAGGCTCATAGATGGAAGGATTAGAACACTACCTGGTGTTATGGACATCCCAAGATTGGCCAGAAATTTGATTTATGTAAGCAAAATGGACGATGCAGGGGTAAAAACAATATTTGAAAATGAAACCTACAGGATGGTTCGAGGAGCCATGGCATTGTTGAAGGGTGCTCGGTTTGGAACTCTATATAAGCTATAAGGAAACACTATTAGTGATGGGTGTAATAGTTCCATTGTCCCTGATATTGGAGTTGAAGAAGAAAGAACGCCTACAATATCTGGAGAAAAGGTTATGATGTGGCATCAAATACTGGGGAATATCAAAGAGAAGGGTCGTCGACTACTACATGGTAAAGGTATGGTTGAAGATATGTCTAACTGCTCTCTGGGTTTTTATTTTTGTGAACATTGTGTATATGGGAAGAAAAATCGGGTAAGATTCCTCTTTGGTGCAACGAGGGAAGAAGGAATTTTATAGCTAGTTCACAGTGATGTTTTTGGACTTGTGTCGGTCCCATCATTGGGAAAATATATGTACTATGTCTCATTTATAAATGAATTCTCGAGGAATACTTGGATATGTTTACTCATGAAGAAATATGAAGTCTTTGACAAGTTTAAATAGTTCAAGTCTCTTGTTGAGAATCAAACAAACAAAAGAATTAAGGTGTTGAGGACAGATAATGGCAGAGAGTTCTGCGGGAATGAATTTGAATAATTTTGTAATAAGTGTGGTATAGCAAGGCATAAGACTAATCCATATACACCTCAGGATAATGAATTTGCAGAAAGGATGAACAAGACATTTGTGGAAAAAGTAAGGTGCATGCTCAGTGTTGTCGGGTTAGGGCAAGAATTCTGGGCAGAGGCAGTGGGTATTGCATGTTACCTGGTCAAAAAATCACCCTCATCAATGCTAGATGAAAAGACTCCACAAGATGTATGGAGTGGTAAGAAACCTTCTCTCACACATCTCAAGGTATTTGGCTGTGATGCATATGTTCATGTTCCAAAGGAAAATAGGAGTAAGCTAGATAAGAAGGTTGAAAAGTGTATCTTTATGGATATAAAGATGGTCTCAAAGGTTATAAGCTTTGGAACCCAGAAACTAAGAAGGTAGTGTATAGTTGAGATGTGGTATTTAGAGAAATGAAGGATGTTGTTAAACAAGAAGTCCTACCAAGTAAGGAAGAACCAGAGAAAATAGAGGTTCATTTAAAGGATGATGAATCAGACTCTATAGAAGAACGAGAATCAAAAGAATAAGATCCTCATACTCCAGTATTGGGGAGATCGGTTTGAGAAAGAAGGATACTAGAAAAGTATACTCCATCTTATTTCCATTCAAATTTTTATTTTTCTATTACTGATGATGATCCTAGAAATCTTAGGGAGGTAGTGGATTCAGATGATGGAAATCTCTAGAAAAAGGCCATGGACAAAGAAATGGTAGCCTTGGATAAGAATGAGGCTTGGGATCTAGTGGAGTTGTCGACTGGAAGAAATCCCATTGGCAGAAAATGGGTATTTAAAAAGAAGTTAAATGCAGAAGGAAAAGTAGAGAAATAAAAATCTCGGTTAGTAGCAAAGTGTTATTCCCAAGTTGAGGGAATTGACTTTGGTGAGATTTTTTCTCCTGTTGCCAAGTTAACATCTATAATATTTATGTTATCTATTGTTGTTGCATTTGATTTTTAATTAGAAAAGATGGATGTGAAGACAACATTCCTAGATGGGGATCTGGAAGAAGAAATCTATATGAAGCAGCTAGAGGGATTTGTTGTGAAGGGAAAGAAGGAGATGGTATGCAAGCTGAAAAATTCCATGTATGGTTTAAAACAATCACTAAGGATGTGGTATCAAAAATTTGATACTTATATGTTGGGACTTGGTTTCAAAAGAAACAAAGAGGATCATTGTGTGTATTTTAAATTAATTGGTGATCATTTGATTTATTTAGTCTTGCATGTGGATGACATGTTGTTGATAGGAAACAACAAGGAGATTATCCAAGATGTGAAAACTCCGTTGTCCTCTAAATTTAACATGAAGGATCTCGGTGCTTCAAATTTCATTTTGGGCATAAAAAGTAAAAGAGATCGGAAAAAGAGGAAACTCTGGTTAAATCAGAGAAAATATGTCGAGACAATATTGTAGAGGTTTAATATGTAGGAATGTAAACCGATCAAGGTTCCTATTCCTATTGGTGTAAATTTATATGTGGATCAGTGTCCCAAGACACAGGAAGAAGAGGAGGACATGTCTTGTGTCCCATATGCAAGTGCAGTTGGTAGTTTGATGTATGCAATGGTCTTTACTAGACCGGAAATTGCACATGCAGTGGGAGTTTTGAGCAGGTATATGTCAAAACCAGAGAAGGAGCATTGGACAACAGTAAAAAGGGTTTTTAGGTAATTGTGTGGCACTGCTAGCTATGGATTGTGCTACCAAGGAAGACCGGGATTGAACAAAGTGTTGGATATACATGGCTTTGTGGATGTAGACTGGGTTGGAGATATGGATCATAGGATATCTACAAGAAGGTATGTGTTTAACCTGTTTGAAGGAGCAATAATTTGGATGAGCAAAAGACAGGTTGTGGTGGCACTTTCAACTACAGACATTGAATACATGGCAACCACTCATGCAAGTAAGGAAGAAGTATGGTTACAAAGATTGTGTCTAGGTATTCGGTTGGTACAACAAGTTGTAAGGATAGATGATGACATTCGGAGTGCAATTTTTCTGGTGAAGAACCCAAAGACAAAGCATATTGATATTCAATATCACTCTATGAGAGACATGGTTGAAGAAAAGAAAGTGTTGTTGATGAAGGTGGAAACTTTGAATAATGTTGCAAATTCATTAACAAAATATGTGAGCACTGAGAAGTTCTCTTGGTGTAGAGGATCCATGGGCATTKTTKCCCTGGATTGTTGACTATGTAACCCTATRACCCCCTRTATKCAAAGAAAACAACAAGTGGGAAAACAAATTGCCTCGGGAAATGTGTCGCATTKTTGCCTTGTTTTTCATGTTGCCTYGATTTTTGTGTCCATTGTTGAGCGAATTTTCGGAACATGGTTTTTKCCAATGGTTTTCTATTTACKGTTAAKGAATTAGGGTTGTTGACTAATCCAAGTCATTGGGTTAGGGTTTTGGATGTCGTTGGCTCCTATATGTATATTGTATTATAAACAATGTATCACTATGAATGAATAGAGAATATGTTGGTTTTCCCAGTTTGGGTTTCCAGGGAAAAAACATCTATGTAATGTTTGTATTTGCCATTGTATATTTTCTGTTATTTTACTAAAAATCTGTCCACAGTAAATATTGTACAAGGTTAAAATCTACAAAACATGGAAATATGTTGATGAGGGTTCATTTGGAGTTTCTAAATCGATGACGGTATGTTTGAGATATATTTCTCTATCAATATTGATCATGTGTGTATGTCCTTTTAATGGCAACCAAAGTTGATCCCATTCGGTACTAAAGTATCCGTTTAATTTGTCAGACCAGTCTCGGCTAAGTAGCAGTCCACAGGCCTTTGGGATGTCTACTACAATTATGTGAATTACTTGAACAAATTTGGGGTGTGTGACAATTATGATCATGACATATTTAAGTTCCCCAATGACCTTTACCTGAGTCCTGTCTATTTGTAAAACGTGTTTATCACTTTTGAGTGGGGTTGCATTCAATTTCTTGCAGATTGATAATGGCATGACATTTGAAGATGTTGTCGAATCGACTAGGAAATTATGTAGATTTTTGATAAAAAATTCAAAAGTGAAGAGGGAAGGAGGAACAAAAGGCCTTCCCCTTTTGTCTATAGAGAAAGCATTCACACTTGGATTATTTGTTAAATCTGTGGGAGATGCGACCTCACTTTGCTTAGTGATAGTTATAGGGGTATCCACTGATTTTAAGGCCTGCAACAGAAAATCATTTTGCTGAGGGATCCTACACATGTCCATGACAGACACATTAGCCTTCATCTTCTTCAACTCTTCTACCACATTATAGTCTAGTTTAGGAGCCTCCCGCGTGTGTATACTCATTGGGTTTCTTTGGGGAGAAACTAGCGGTTTGGGGTGATTGGTCAGTGGTTTCCCTCTAGATAACTGAGTAGTCGTGGGATTACTTTGGACCTATTGACTCCTACCTCACGTTTGTAAAGCTAGAACTTCGGCGGGAGGTTCTTGCACTTCAGCGGTGTTGTTGAAAGGAATCAGGTGATTTGAATCCCATAACAGCATGGTTGTCTCTTCCAGGGACTCCTGACTTTCTTGATCAATGACATTTATTGTCGATCTACTGGATTGATCGGTTAGAGATAATTCATCTAGGAATCGATTAGCCATTAAATTCATAGCATGCAACCATTAAGGGCAGCCCCTTTCTGAATGATTATCTTGGTGGTATGTGAAGAAAGAGTCAGATGTTACAGCCCCTATGTTGACGTTTAGGTTCGTTGGGGAGGCTCTATAGCCTTGAAAGGTGAATTTATTTTAAACAAGGGTTTATAAGGCCTTTGGCTTTGGCTTCCTTCCCCGACACTCCTTTTCATATCCACTATCTCATTGGAAATTTTCTTGATCATCCATTGCAGTATTTCTAGATCCCCTCATTCTCTATCAGGACCTTGTTCTGTTTGTTTTCCCAGGGGTCTTGTTAACATAATTCCTCTCTTAGGTGGAGGTTGGGTTTCCTTCTTTATTAATGAGAACTGTGTTTTTTTGCACCCTTTCATTTGGAATTCAATCATTTTTCACTTCTTCAAAAATTTTGGCTAGGGTATGTTTGGCAGCCCTTTTTACGAACATGGAAATAAAAGTTGGGAGAGCATTAGCATATACTTCAATTTGCAACTACTGGGTAGGTTTAGCCTTGGGTTGGAATTTGTTCAAAATGGTGGTGAACCTTTGGTTGAAATCTTTAACCTTTTCTTTTGGACTCATAGTGGCGGTGAAAATTTCATCCATTAAATCTCCTGTGGTAGTTTCTTCGACAAATTTGTCCAAGAAATCCTTTTGAAACTTTGTCCAGCTAGTTATGAAACCAACTGGTAGGTTAAAATACCAAGTCGAGGCTAAATTTTCAAAGGCGTAAGGAAAAATTCTGCACACTACATCTTCATGTTACACATTCATCAACCTTATAGGCAATATGAACTTATTAATATGGTCCTTAGGAAATCTCGATGTTTCGGGGTCAAATTTAGGGAGTAGTTTTTCTAGATGTCTAGGTAGGTTATGCATCCATCCTGGAATTTCCAGAGCATCTCTTTCCAACCATGGTTGGTTATCTTGAGGTTGATCTCCCCTTTCTCCATTGTTATCATTATTTCCCTCCATGTCTTCGAATTCGGAACCTGAGCAATCTGAATTAGACTCTTCCTCTTCAGATTCAAAATTATCAGGTTCATAGTAGTTACCAATTGGTGTTTTGTGTATCAGATTAAGGGGTTGTTCGATCTCAGTAAGGGAAAAATATATCTGGTCTTCTATCGTGTGAACAAATACATGTTCAGGGATGTCAACAATTGGTCTTCTTATTTTTTTTCTCTGAGGGAGTAAAGGAGCTAAAGGTAATGCTTTTATTTGTCGAGCGTAAGCTCTTGTGATTCTTATGAACTTATTTAAGTCCTCGTGGGGAAGAGCGTAAGGTATTTCAGGGTACATATGTTCTTCCTCTTCGTGTTGAGGTGAGTTACTCGTATCGGGAGTACTCTCTATATGTGGGTTGTCTTGGGAATGACTAGCCATGCATGTGGTATGTTTTGAATCTATAGGCTTTGCAGAATATTTTATCAGAAATATTGTTAGCCATGCATTCGTTCAGACCCTCCTTCTAGGGCCAATTATGTTGAGGGGTCTGAATTCCCTTTAACTCAACAACAGGAACCAAACCCACCTAAGAGGCCCAATTAGAATCGTAAGAGTTGATGAGTGGTAAGGTTCTCCAGATTCGTGATCTGGTTGGATTTATCGATGGGCTTTAATTAGGATTGACAAATATGTCTTTTTTGTTAAGCCTTTTTCCTCAGGCTAGGCAGTTCTCTTTTTGGTTCTTTTCTAAAGTTTATAAACAAAGAAAGATAAAACTCTAAACTCAATGACAAAGAGAATCTATCTATGTGTTTGGGGGGGAGGCTAGGTTTTAGTATAACCTTTATACCCTAGCATGCAGACAATGAATACCTAAACAACTTCAAACTAGCATTAATATTATTTTGATTAGTGGACATTCAACATTGTCTGAGATAACAACTACAAAAATAAACATAGATGTGACAAAAAGTTAGTGCAAGAAAAGTAATTTCCAATGCTCTATTATTAATCACAGGTTAACACAATCGATTTCTAGTCATCAATTAGAATAAAGAACTGTTACAACATTATAAGATAACTTTGAATATGGGTACATCAACTCTTACTCAACAAATCATCAAATATCGAATCTAAAGATAGAGATAATCCTCCTCGTTCTAAACACATTCACGCCTTAGATGATAGAAGTGTCTTTGGTTCTAAACAGAACTTCTTAATTCCAATCAACATGCACATAAATAGTTATATTACAAAAGTTTCAGAAAAAGTCTTTCTCTCCAATACCATCCACACCTAAAACATACAAAAATTGCATATTTATAAGAGTCGCAGAGGCTCTCATCCATCTGGGACTGAGACTTAACTCTACACTACCAATTGTAAAACAATTTATTAACTTAACTAGAAACTGTTGGAGGATAATAATGAATAGTTTGACTTAATAAAAAAGAGTGGTTATTATCACACATAAAAGACCACTTATTATGTCTGAAACTAAAAGATTTTTAAACTAAACAATTAAAAATGACTATTTGCAATCAATTTAGACCGATGCATGCACTGGAGTGAGTTGAGATCTCACGGAGAATGACTGAGAGTGATAGAATCGAGTTATGTATTGATCATGGGCATACATGTGCAATGTTGGAGGCCACTGGAGATAATTGAATGTATTGGCATTGTTCCTTTCCCCATTCCTGGTTTGGTGCCCCTTTTAAAACATTAAAATACACCATCAACGAAGATAAACCACTCCAGGAATTCGACATTTGGGACTTCATATGCTGAGTTGGAAAATCTCTCGTAGTGGCAATGCTGCAGAGTGACGTGGCAATGAGAACCCCACTTCAGCTGTTCGGGGCTCCAACACTTTAGGGGTTCGACAAACTGTGCTTGCTTTGATTTGAAATCCCCCAAAGTGTTAATCTCCCAAAGTCATAACCATGTTTATCTTAATTAACCTGGGATTGTCTTTTAATCATTTGGCGTTTAAGGACTTCGGGACTCCGGATCTTTCGCGTTCGAGAGTTCTCCTTTTTCGAATATTGTGCTTTGAAATATCCCAAAGGATAATCCCTCGAATCTAACGTGGCAGCCTAATGTGATATCGCCGAAGTTTCATTGAAAGAATGGTGGCACGTGTTACTTGAAATAATGCATATGACAACCCCAAATGTGATTAAAATAAGTGCCACATGTCTGTGTTGGATGAATGCCATGTGTCATGATAGAAGAGTGCCATGTGTCTCAGGCTCTTCGGTGCTTCAACACTTCGGCGATTTGAGTTCGCTCTAGGTTGGAATCTCCCAAAATGATAATCTATCAGAGTCATTAACTCTTGATTAGTGCTAATTGATCTTGGATTAAGAGATATTTACCATTAAATGATTTAGGAGTTCAGTGTTCAAGACATTGGGAGACTGTGCTTGCTCTTGATAGAAATCTCCCAGAGTGTTAATCTCCCAGAGATGACATGGAGGATGTGACGTATTGACCGATGACATGTCATGAAAAGGAGGGTGACATGTGTCACCTAGAATGGGGCAAATGGTGTGTTGAAAATGCATGAAATGAGTGCCACATGTCCCCACAGATGAATGTTATGTGTCAACATAGATGAGCACTATGTGTCTCGAGATCTTCAGTACTTCGGTGATTTGGATGATCGGCACTTTGGATATTTGGATCTAACGTATACCTGATGTCACTATCGTTGGTCGACACTTAGGCTCTTCGATACTTTGGCGATTCGACTAATTGGTGCTTCGGCAATTTGGATATGATGTGTACCTAACGTCACGGTATGCTGACGTGTCTGCATGAGGAGAATGACACGTGTCACCCAAAAATGGGCAGATGGCATGACCAAAGGTGTATGAAATGCATGCCATGTGTCAGTGCTGGATGAATGACATGTGGCTCCGTCGTTTCGATGTTCAAGAGTTTTGAGTGCTAAGTGTGACGACCTCCCGTCTGGCTAATTGCCAAAGTGATGCGGTGTTTGGTGATCAGAATTTTTCAACAAAGGTTAGCTTGAACATTTCAGCACCGAAGACATGGAGTGACTTATGTGTGTCCATTGTGATTAAACCTCACGCAAGTTCTGAAATATTGAATTTTGCGAGAGTCGTTGATCTGACAGTCGTTGGATCTTCACCATTGATCTTTAACTTGTCTTTTTGGCTTGAATTTTAAGCCCAGAATGAAATGCTCTAAATTTCTACATTATGTTCTATGGAAGCTTCCTGCGCACAAAAAAGAACTTGGTGGACCTGATGCACGCTTAATTAATGGAAAACATGAGGACAAGTATTTCGAACCAAATCACGATATGCAATTATACTTCAAGGAAAATAGAAACAATTTGTGCAAATACTCAATCAAAAAGGAAAACGATAGAAACCAAGTCATTTAGAGAGGGAAAACGAGTTGACCAACCAGAAGAGGAATAATTTTGCTGAAGGAATAGTAAAAAAAAAAGGCAGGAGGTGCAGACTTAGGTCTCGTTTGGTTGGTGCATTTAAGCAAAAGTTTCAACGCTAGTCAATAAACCGTCACACATTGCTGACATGGAAATGTTGACATGGACGTACAGATATGACATGGGGGAAAAGACTGAATCGTATGGACTACTTACGTGACAGAGACATGTGGTTGTTGATCTACATGAGAAACGCCCCTTTTCAACATCAGTGATTTTATTTAGACACACAACCTTGACTACAACATCATATCTTGTCGATGTCGACGATGGATCAACGATCAATGATCAACAATTTGTGACATTTAATGTTTTGCAGTTTCGTTCCTCGAAGTTTTTTGATGTCGAAAATGTATCAGTGATCAGTGATCGATGATCAAGGATTTGTTATGGTTAATGTTTCATATTATGATTTATACCTTGGATCTTGTTGATTCCTAAAACGTATCAGTGATGTTAAAGAATTGTACTATGGACCAGAATTTGTCGATCCACGATCATTGAAAAATTTAAACCGTGTTGCTACAGGAGATTAATTCGTCAATAACTTCAAGCCAAAAGCTGATAACAAGACTCAATAACAACATATCAATTCATCCATCCCACAATATTGAC
>JZKD02S0666236.1:205820-216647 GCA_000966675.3 Picea glauca | reverse complement strand
CGCACTGACATTCAAAAAATACTACGTGGTATCAATGAAAAAGGGTACATTTGACCCTGCATTGGATCCAAGTTCTAGGGTACATAATGAAAGTTGATTGATATTAATGATTTTACCTTGGTGAGGGAAGCATAGGACCCTAAATATTGACAATACAATTGCAATCATATTGTAGAACCAAGTACTCCCGAGTAATAGATTGTACTCAAGATCTGCGTCGACAACCTCCACATAAACAAAGATAGTCTTACCACCTAAATTAGTGGGTAAGGCGCTAATTATTTCATGGTGTTGGAACATATGTCCATCAAATGCTTTCAACAATGTTGCACATGTTGATCTTAGGAGAGCCAATGGCCTTCCAACAATAAATAGACATGATGCAAGGCGAGACTCCTTCATTAACGATTGTTCAGAAGATGTTTTTACCATTGTTCACACTTTGATTCGGAAGGATACTTTATGGGAGATCCTATGAGTAACCTGAGAAGAATCAAAAGTCATCAAACTCGACTCCAAGGGATCAACCCCACCTATGGTAGATAACAATGCTTTTCACTATGTTGGGCAACTTTGGAGAACTTCAAGTGCTCACATGGCACAAGGTTCTTAGGCCAAGTCTTCCACAATAATATAATTGTGGGAAACACATATGTTAGTATTGTGTTATCACACACGTCGAAGGACTCCCTTCGAGGGGTAAAGGGGTGTATCGAAATATGGCTTCTCAATATGAAGAGGGCCACCAGTCTGGGAAGAAGATGTTTCTTCTGGGGAAGCATGGGAAGGCTTGAAAATGTCATAGTTCTTAACATGAGTCTACAAGTTGACCATGTGGTCACACATGAACATAAAAGAATGTGATGAAGAACCCTCATGGTGAGGGGTACCTACCGTGACCCCTTGTGAAGGGGCAGGATTTGTGGAAACCATGTTTTGAGGTGAGGGGGGAAAGGATGGGTTAAGACAATAGGTCGATGGGGGGCCTTTATGTTGAGACAAAATATATGGACTTCATCCTTCTGAGGACACTGGTGAGTATGGTGGTCGTCCCCCAAAATGGTGCAGGGAAAATGACTCTTCCTTTTCTCCTTAATGCTTCCCTATTGGGTGTTTTGGGTGGAGGCAGTCCCTTTCTCAGTATTGGAATTTTTCTTTTTGTTCCTCTTTTTATTTCCTCTAGGTTGCTGAGTACTCTTTGGTTGTGTGTATTGCACCAAATTGACCTCAGAGGTCTGAGTAGGGACCGCAACCATTTTATCACTAGTACTAGAAGATGACATGTGTGACTTAATGGACATTTCAACCAACTGATCATCTAACTGGTTTATAGAGGCATGTGAAACATAACCAACCATACCAATGACATGGGGTCCTGGGTTTGGTTTCCTTAGATTAGTCAATGGCCTAGGATCATTTGTAATTATGTCATAAAGTGTGCTATACTAAGAATAAATCAAATCTAATTGTTGGGCACACAAAATGGCATGCTCCTCCCTATGTTGGTACTATTAGAGGGTTGGGGAGTTCTTGAAGAGTGAGTTCCTGCTAGGATGGTGGCACCTCTAGGAGAATGAATCCTCCCAGAACCAAATATTCCCCCAGGGGAGTTTCCCTTGGGGGTAAATGGGGACCCTCCAGGAAAAAAATTCATGAAGTTAGTCCCAGGGACGAAACCCCCAGGACCTGATGTGGTAAAAAAGGGAAAACCTCCCTAAGGTGAAAATTCCCCCGCAAGGGATGTGCCCCCATGGAATGTAGTACTAACCCATAGACAATTAAAACCTCCTGATGTAGTTTTTACCCCATACTGGCTAGGGACAACCCCAAAACCACTAGACATATTTCACCCGAAAGGTGAATTAGTTCTTGATGATAGCAAGCCGCTCATAGGGATGGTGGAGGTGGAGGAAATTATACCCCTACTTTGAAACCAAATCTTTTCCCCCTACTAAAAGAAGATCCAAAAGTGGGTGTCGAGATAGATGGGATGGGTGTAGAAACGCTCAGTAAACTAACAAATGGAGATGACGACATGGTTGGTGTTCCATAGATCAAGGAACCAAAAGAGAATGGTATGTATGGTGTAGTTCCAATGGAGCTAAGGGGTGGTAACGTAGACATCACTGGGATTATCCCTAGGGTATTTCTCCCTATCCCACTTGAGGATGGGCTTGTAGCCTCAACTACACTAGAAGAAACACGTGTTCCTGACATGGTGGGAGGGCAACTAAACAAAGAGAAAGGTGCATTAAAAATTTCCCTCACTTGGACAAGTAGAGGTGTGTGTGTGGAGGACATTTTTATACCACTTCTACCTTAACTAAAACAGTTTCATCATACCAAATTTCAAGCCCTTCAAAATCTTCGTCAACTATCTCATGCCACTTGATAGGTCATTGTTCCTTTATAACGGGTTCAAGTCCTCGTAGTCGACAGGACCAACACAATAGTTCAGCCATGGTGACTATACTATGTTAAAATCCAAACACGATTCAACCTAAGGTTGAATTAGACTCAAACTCAAAGAGCACACCCCTAATCAAATCTAGTCTAACAACAAGCAAACCAATTTGCTCATGGGCCTTCCGAAAACCAACCCTATTGGGGAGATGAAGTCTCGACAAGATTTACTAGCGAAGGTATGAGGAGTAGTTACTCTGATCTATGTGAAACAACCATGACCGATGAAAGTACCCTTTATTAAGGTGGTCACCCTGTTATAGCCCTAAAATGCTCTACTTATGCATACATGGAATTGGCTTTTCTACTTGCATAATTTTCCAAATCACCGTTGACGAACTCTATTTAAAAAACCATTTTTTGGAGCATGTACGCACCCTGCTGCACTAATTCTCGCATAAATACGCTTGCTTCATGCTAGAAAACCCACGTACATACACTAGCTTCATACTAAACAACCTGCATTTACCTCCAAAAGTTGCAAGGAATTCAATGGAGTTTATGGGCTATTGAGGGTTTCCCAACCAATTCACCTACTGTATCTCGTCCCCAAATCAAATAACTATCATTTTGTCATATAAAATGAGGTCTTGGGGTCCCATTTCCACATCAAGCAATAGAACAGTGAAACTCTACCCAAATCCCTTTTCCCTCCTTGCCCAAGTATTTGCAACCCCTTCTGAGTTTTTGCCTCAACATTCCCTCTCTAGCCTTTTCTCCTATACAATCCCTTCCCTTCCCCTAAAGTGATAAGCTAATTGTGAGAGAAATAATTGGGATAAGTGCAATTGGAGAAACATTAAGAGGAGCTCGGACCAGGTTCACAAAGCGTTGACCTACAAACATTGTAATTTTAAATCTTTGGATTTGAATAAAATAATCTTTTTCGTGTCCCAAATGATATCTTTATGTTTTTCATTTGATTTATGCATAATGGTTTATATCTAACCATAATCTTGATGAGTAGAGATAGAATATTTGTAGTGTTGTTTGCCTAAGTATTTTTGTAGGAAAACTTTGGGAGGAGACTTGCAACCTAGGAGCTACAAAGATGGAGGTGGTCTACATCGAATGTTGGACTAAAGGTACTACTTATGACCTACTTTTCTATCTCTTTCTGTTCATCTATTTAGAGTGTTTGGGGTAGTTTAGGAATTAGATTGTATTTTAAGGGAGATCATAGCTCTGCCTATACTTTGACTCNGAGATCCTCAATTGTATTCTAGACCAATTTATTTCGGCACCCTCAAAGGGCTTCAAACTTTTTATTCTGCTCATTATGATCAAATCGACTATCGACTGTATCCGCCTGGTGACTAACTGCGATATGGAAACTTAATTTCATATATTTTATGGACTTACAAAAGTGACTGCGGGGGTATACTGGGATACCTAGGGTGTACGTCTGATCACACTTCACATAGTATACCCGGAGGGTGGTTCTGTGTTCGAGTTGCACTTGCACTGGTTAGTTGCTCTAGTGTTGATTGGCGTAACTGGCCTTCCCACTAGTTAGTTGAATTCTTGATTTATCTTCATGAAATTTTAGTGTGTGCTCTATTTTCCATGCTAGTCAAACCTTACTATGTCAGTTGATAATTTCAAAAAGTGGAAGATCAACAACTCCACCGGTCGCGAAGGCTTCAGGGCCTGTCACCGGTTACCTTAGAGCCACCTCCACCAGTGTTGAGGCGAAGACTTGATCAAGAAGGATCGTTCGAAGTGACCGAGCCGCAAGAAACTGTATCTGAGCCAGATTCGAGAGAAGACTTTCCATCCATAGAGAAATCCATCATTTTTTACCTAGAGACCGAAGGTTTCAGGCCAACAAATCCTCCAATCACCGACTTATTGGCACCACTTTTAATTCAGATAGTTCCCCTCGAGGTGACTTCTCCTGAGTGCTAGTACATTTGGTGAGTGGTGATGGAAGAAAACACTGCTACTTCTTTGGGGAGTCCTCATATTCCCATTATAGCTGCCACTGGAGGGGGAACTGTGCCTCCTCCCCAACCTCCACCTGTGAGGAGCACAACTTTCCCGACACCCATGACTTTAGGCAGTAGATCAGTTTCTTTTCTGGTTTCGACCACTGTTTCGTTCACTTAGAATGGGACAGGTGCTCCCTTCTCATATGGGATGGTCGAATTTGACTCGAATTTAGTTCTTACTTACTCTACTTTACAGACCATGGGTCTAGGGGCAGGGAAATCTAACACTCCCTTGCAAGGATCAATCGTGGGCACTACTTCCCCTTTCAATTCTATTCCTTACGGTGGGGGTCATATACCTCCTCTATCCCCTTCTCTCAATGGCGCGTTTCAACAACTAATCGGGCCTAACACCAATTATAGCTTGTTTAGTGGAGGTTGTTTGGGACCTTCATCCCACATGATGTCAGTGGGATCTATGCCATTCTCTTTGTCTGGTGCGTTTGGGAACAACATTTTTTATTTGTTTTCCTTCTCGAATAAGGGCAACCCCAACTTTGGTCAACATAACCTTGTGCAAAGTATTATTCTTTCATAGGGAGCAATGGCATGAGTATACTCCACACAAGGTATTTGGAATCCTTGGCAAGGCTTATTTCCCTTGCAGGGGATGTCAATTGGGGGAAACCCCTTCCATACTAAATGGAACCCCGGGCAAGGTTTAGTACCTATGTCAGGAGGATTGGCTGGGGTGATCCCCAACCAAGGTCCTTGGAACAATGCACATGGAGCAATCCCTGTGCAAGCTATGTCGTCTAACTTTGGGAGTCATCCAATGATGCAACAACAAACACAATTTCCTTTTGTTGGTCAAGGCCATAGTTTTTACCAAAATCCTGGCCAACAGTCCAAATTTTCTTGGCAACTTGGTGCTAGTCAAAATATAGGTCCCTCTTTTCATGTAAATAATCCACAACCAAAACTACCCTTTTTGGAAACCCTGCATTTTCTAGACTTGTCGAGATTATTAAATGACACGATATGTCACAATTTGCGTTGGCCCCCCATGCCGAATAAGTTGCCTTCTGACATTTTGAAATTCGAGGGAAAGCCTAGCAAAGATCTGAGTGATCACATGACTACTTTTCACTTGTGGTGTTCATCGAACTCATTGAAAGACGACTTTGTTCAGTGGCACCTTTTTCAATGCACTCTTATAGGGAGTGAAACAAAGTGGTATATCGAGCTCGATTGCTCGAATTAATCTTACTTTAATGACCTGGCGACAATTTTATTGAACCATTTCCAGTTACCAATGATATATGATGTTGGAACCAAGTTGTTGGATAACTTCGAGTAGAATAAGGCTGACCATATCTCAGATCATATCTGAGAGTGATGGCGTGGAAAGAGTTTGATTAAGGTCAAGGTCCCTCTTGCGTTCTTGCTTGAGTGGTTCTTGAAGTCTTTGGTTCCTTGTGTGTTCAAAGACGTAGCAACGTCCGAGGTGTTTTCTAAGGAAGAGGCTATTATGATAGCCCAAAAACTAGAACTAATTTACTCCTAGTCTGACATGCTTTATGAGATCTTACCCAATGCACCACCGTCTACTCTCGATAAGGTCAAACAAAATTCTAGGCCCCATGCTAATGGCATAGTGGGCTAAGCACAAAGTAAGTCCACAGATTTGTTGTCGAATCAATTGCAACAATGATCGATTCAACAGACTGTGGCCAACCATATTTCTAGTTTGGCTACCCCCGCAACCCAGATGTCGGATGTACATAGTGGGAAATTGAAAACTCCCAAGGCAAACCAAAAAACCGAGGGAAAGAAGAAACAAAGAAACAAGAAGGGTAAAGGGGATAAAAAGGATGCTAACAATGCTGGTGAGGGAAAAAATTAGAAGAGGAAGGTGAAGTATCCGTGTAAGCTTTGCACGGATGACCACTTAATTCACCTATGTCCTCAGCTTGCAGAAGCCCATAAGATACTAGCACAACAAAAACCTGCTGTGTTGACTAACCCTTTTCCACAAGGGAAAAATATGGCTTAGGATTCTACATCCACGAGTGCGGCTGGGGGAAGTCAGGGACCCCCCGCATCTACTCCTAACAACCCAGCTACAAATATTTACATGATGAATGCCAATGCTCATTTATCAACCAAGACTCGTGACTATCCAACACCATAATCTGTTGATAAGGGAAAGGATGCCTCCAACCCATTGACTCCTTTTCAAATTGAGAAGATAGTGGGTGAGACAATGACTCCCATCCCTAAAGGTGTGTTTAAGAAGGCTTCCAATAACTGAAACATGAGGGTCGCTCGAAACTACTCCATCGTGGAGGATCTGGAACATACCCCTTGTGTAATGTCTACTCTAGAGGTTCTTCAGAGTTTCCACTCATAGAGAAAATCTCTATTTTCTGCCTTGGTGGCGACATAGACCAGTAGCTTAGGAATGATTGTTTTCGATCCAACTGACCTTAAAATTCATCTTCCTCACCATGTTGCCTTTCAGATAGTAGTGGCATACACCACAAAATTGTTGACACAGAACATTTTCTGTACGATGGTTGATCAGGGTGCCTCGACTTCTGTGATGTCATTGGCATGTTGGAAGGCCATTGACCAACCTGAGTTGTCTCTGTCGCTTACGTTGCTTACGACTTTTGACAATCGGTCATTCAGACCACACAGTATATTTCCTTGTTTCCCCGTGTAGTTAGAGGGTAAAACGTTGTGTGTCGAGGTTGAAGTAGTTGATGCGCCTCTTAACTACAATCTTCTGTTAGGACGAAGTTGGACTTATGCAATACATGCAATTGTAGCCATTTTTTTTTGGGTCTTATGTTTTTCCGTATGAGGGACGAATTATAACCATCGACCAGTTGTCCTTCTCTCATCCCGACCCTTCATCGGGGGCTTCCATAGTCCCGATGATTGATAACTCACAACATGGTATTGTCAACTTAGGTTCCTGATTGTTTCCATCATTGATGGGATGCAATTTTTCAAGTCTCGTCTTTTAAAATGATCTACTTTCATGACCCATGGACTTTAACTTCCCCATCAACTTCGATGGAAGGGATATGGCACCTTGTCATGACCATGCCCTTATTCGTGACTGAAGTTGCATACAACATTGTCCAACAAGCCTCGACCAACCCCGATATGGCTCCCCCATAGGAGCTAGATCTAGTTATCGAGCTTATTTGGGCTCATGACTCTCTCACTGCTTAATAACCTTTAGACTTAGTCTTTCCCTTTGAAGAGACGATTCTAGAGGAATGACTTGTCCTGACAGACATTGGGATGATCTGCATCATAGATCTTATTTTATTCCCGAGCTTAGGAGAATATAGGCATGAGAGTTTGTTTTGACCATGAATGGAGATAGCCCTTGTCCTATTAAACCTCTGGCTATGCATGGAGTATACTATCAGGGAAAACTGACAAGCATTGCTACAACGATTCCTATCAATATCTACAAAACCCATGGTATTGTGGAGAATGTCTTCGTCAGAGCAGATTTCTCCCCCCAAGAGATTCAAATTTACACCGAGTTGTTTAAGGAGTTTTGTGACGTGTTTGTCTGGTCTTACGAGGAGATACCAGGCATTGACCCATGAATTGTCGAACATGAAATTATGAATTATCCTGATGTCAAACTAGTCTGACATAAGCTTCACTCAGTTAATCCTCGAAAATCAGCGACAATTAAGGCTGAAGTAGAGAAATTGCTCAAAGATGGTTTCATCTACCCTGTACAATTGACATAATGGGTCTCAAACCCAGTTCCTATTAACAAGAAACAGGACACCATTCATGTTTGTATGCATTTTTGCGATTTGAACAAAGCTTGCCTGAAAGACAATTTTCCAACCTCGTTTATTGATTATATCGTCGATGAGTGTGCGGGTTGCAAAGTGTTTTATTTCATGGATGGTTTTTTGGGATATAATCAAATTCAAATCAAACCTGAGTACCAACATAAAACAACTTTTATTTTTCCTCGGGGCACCTTTGTGTATCGAAAGATTCCTTTTGGCCTGAAGAATGCTGGAGCTACCTTTCAATGAGCCATGTCGTTCACTTTTCACGACCTCAAACACAAAGTCAAGGCATACCTGGATGATATAACATCATGTTCTCATAAGATATCTAATCATCTCGCCCATTTATGACTGATCTTTGAGCATTGTTGGCCATGGATTATGGAAGGAAGAGAAGAACAAAGAAGAAAAGGTAAAAAGCGAGCTTCGCGGGAGACACAGTGGCTGTCATTGGGTCGAAGTGAGAAAATGAACAGAGAAGATGGAGCGAAGTGCGGAAAATAAAGTTGTTGGATGAGGAGATTGAGGATGATAGATCAACAAGAAGGATGGACCGAGGATGACTCAGGAAGTGGAAAAAGCCAGCATTAGATGCCTTGGAGCACCGCGAGATGGAGAAGGAAAGACAGGTTGAAGAAGCCCAGAAAGAATGAGTCAAGTTGACCTAGGGTTGCAGACACCTAGGGTTTTGGTAATTAGGGTTTTGACACCTAGGTTTTGACCTAAGGTTGTCGGTGAGGGATTGTAATGTATAAATAGAGGTCGAGAGGACCTAGGTCGGGTCGGTACTATGGTTGAGCCTTATAGTTGAGTATTGTTCATCAAGAGAATATTGTATTGAGGGTGAGAGAAGTGTTGAGAGAGAGAGCCTTCTGGTATTTTAAGATCTTCAGCTGGGTGTGAAGATCAAGTCCTGCAGCTGGGTGCGTAGGAGGAGAGAGGAAGAAGAAAGAATCTGCAGGCCAAGAGCACACATCAAGACTGTAATATTTACCTTAATATATCATAAGCACAGTTCTGTGGATTTATCCCTAGAGATAGGGTGAACCACGTACCTCTGTTGTTGTGTGTGGGATTGATGCTTTAAGCTATGATGTTGTTATATTATTATCTGCATTACTATATTAGATCAGATCTATAGTTGTGAGGGATAGATCTATCTAGTTTAATGGTAGATGCATGCTATGTTGTTGTTGTAATAAGAACCACTTGATATTCCCCTGGTTGTAGACATCTCTGTCCTGCAACCCCCTCATAACTGCTTTGGGTGAGACTGCATATTCTTCGCAGGTGCTGTCGAAAGGGCTAGTAGCTAGGGCTTGTTGGTGCGCTCTTGGAGCTGAACCCTAGGTCTTCCCCTGTGCCAACAAATGGTTCCGTTGCTGGGACCGAGATATTTTTAAGGGAATGTCAAGGTGGTTCCCATTGAAGATGGATATTTAGAAGTGGGTAGAGGATCAAGAGAAGGACTTCGCTGAAGCCCAGAACAAGAACCCTAAAATAAGAACCGAGGATTGGCTACAAAGATACATCTTCACCAACATTAACAATATATTCTTTGGAGGAATCCATCAGGAGCTACATGAGTGGTTGGCTAGGTTAGCTGACACACCGTTTGAAATCAGATCTAGACCCCCTATGGTTTGGACACCAACATTGATCCAGAAGGTCAAGAAAGTCAACAACCCTGTATCTAGAGTAGTATATCACTGGTTTTATAGTACCATCGGAGGATATATCACTGAGTTTGCTGTTGACAGAAAATAATCATATAGTCAAGCTGAGAGATACTTTTTCAAGGGACCCAGAGGAAAATTTTTGCACTTCCTGAAGCTAAGAATCAAGATGCTCTTGCATGAAAACCACATCTTGAAGATACAGTATATTGATCAGACCTGAAAAGGCTAGTGTTCAAGATCTCGGACAACGACAACGACACAGAAGCAAGACATACGCGTAGTGGGAAAGTATTCCACGAAGTTCACCTTGAGAATTTGTTTAAGAAAAACTACGATGAAGAAGGTTTCTATAGTGGAGAAGAGGTAGATCTAACCGACAAAGAGCATGTAGAGCCCACCTGAACAAAAGAAGGGGAAGTTGAAGAACTGCGCCAAAGAGACCCAGAAACCCCAGGAACTGCGCAAACTACTGAAGTAAGTAACGTTAATCCTCCTGTTGTCTTAAAAATACCTAGCAGTAAGAATAGTCAGACCCACCAGAGTCCTCAGAGTACTGTTACTAGTAGCCCAACATCTACTCAGACAAGAACCCTAGTCAGCTTTATGGCAGATGTGTTAAAAAAAAAGGACCTCAAAGAAATAAAATAAAACAAATGTGGAAAAAAAACACAAAAGATACACAATACAAGAGAGACACAGATTTATGTGGTTCACCCAGTGTGGGCTACATCCACTAGAGAAATTGCCAGATCCTTTCTTTATTATTATCCAGCAAAATGAAGGGATACAACCTACAACAAAATCCACTGTAACTTCCTCTTCTTTCTCTCACAGTCTCCTCTCTCAGAATACAATACTCGCCAACATACATAGCCGCAATACATTTCCCTCATAAAAAAGGGTTTCCTTCTAGGG
>JZKD02S0666236.1:100136-122454 GCA_000966675.3 Picea glauca | reverse complement strand
GACAGTTACTCCTTGAGGGCAGACTCATTCTCTCCAGGTTACACTTTGTTTAGTGTCGGAGGAATGGCCCAGGGTGGGGAGTAGTCCAGGCTCAACAATTAGGGACAGTTATTCCTCGAGGGTAGACTCGTTCTCTCCAGGTTACACTTTTTTTAGTGTCGGAAGAATGGCCTAGGGTGGGGAATAGTCCAGGATAATCATTCCTTAGGGAAGACTCATTCCCTCCAGGTTACACTTTGTTTAGTGTTGGAGGAATGGCCCTGGGTAAGGAATGGTCCAAACATTTCTCGAGGGTCGACTCATTCTCTCCAGGTTACACTTTATTTAGTGTCGGAAGAATGGCCCAGGGTGGGAAATGGTCCAGGTTAAGAAATCAGAAACAATCCTTCTTCCTTGGTTGAGAAGAATGGGGCAGATGGCCCATTATTGATATTCTATATTGAGGGCATACATTCTTTCAGACCTCACAGATGTGAGTGAAAGATTGGCCCAGATGATTTAGTTTTTATCATAACATTGTTTCTATGCAAGATGCTCTCAGATATTTGTTATGAAGAATGAATGACAGTAGATATGCTACTGTTTGTGATTGTGTTTCACAAGATTGAGTAGTTGTGTACTACCAAAATAGACACAGGTGTGTTTTATTAATTGATATTGTACCAGTTGTCATAGGAGATTATCCAGTCGGATAATAATGACAGGTGCTCGTGGTGCTATCAGTTGAATGGTCTGTTTTTCTCAAGACCATACCTCCCTAGCTAGGAGGGAGTGTTAATATTATGGTAGCTTCGGGAGGTATGAACCTCCATTATGACCTATGACGAGACTAGAATCCTCCGGAAGGAAGCAAAGAGTTGAAGGAAACCCTAGACAAGATGTCGGCTGAACAAATATAATTATATTGAATTTATTGATGCCCAGAGGGAGAAGTCCGCCCCAGTTAGACTGGCCAGTCCACTATAAATATAGGGCACCAGTTTCATTATTTCACATCTCAGCAGTTGCAGTGAGAGCAAAATCTGCGCAGGCAGTTGCAGGCAACAACAGTTTGGTGAGCAAGTTTCTGGGAGAGCTGGGAAAGTGGTGCGCTAGCTTTTGGGTGGGATCATCTGTTCAGTTTAGTTTCTATTCTCTTACTTGGTGCATTTAGCCTCTCTTGGCTATTGATTGTAGCCATAATTCTCTTCTCGGTCAAGGTCAAGGTGCTCAGAGGGTGGCTTCGGCCTATGGTTGGGTGACGAGGGTATCATCAATGGTTAAACGAGCACAATCCTCTATATTCTAACATGACTGTGCCCATGGTTGGGAAGAAACAAGCACCCCTTTCAACATTTCCTTCATATTTTCTAGTTCTGATAAGTATTTTCATGCTCTGTGTAATATACTAGATGAAATGTCTATGTTTATGATTAAGTCTTTCAGTATTTGAATAATTATTAGAAATTCTCTTTGGTTTTCTGTAAACTGTTGTATCTATATGATATTTTATTTATCTCATTTTAGTTGTTAGAGGGTCATGGGATGTGAGTCCATAGGAGAGTCAGGGTAGGAGTATATGAAACGCCTAAGTCTTGCTGATCCTTTGAATTCTCCTTAGCGGGAATGCCAAGCTCATCTTTGTGGGAGAAGGGTGTTTCCCTTTAGACTGAGCACCCATTTGACCGAGGGCTCAAGCCCATGTTATTAACCCATTGGCGACAAAAGGATTTGTTCCTATCCCATAAGATTTCCCAAAGAACCCATGTGACCAGGGCCTAGGAACCCTACGCTAGTCCGAAATGAGCTAGCTCTTTCAGCTTCGGGACTTCCAGACTTGTCACTCAACAATCCTCCAAAACATTCGAAGGCCAAATTCGTGAATTAACGATGACTGTCAATCTGTGGATTCATCATGGATATCTCTTAGTCGCTAGATTGTACATAGGAAGGGAAGCGTTAAGTGCTTTGACAAAGTGATACTTCAGAAGAATAAGAGTGGTCTAGCGCCAAAATTCCAGAATTTCGGAGTCGTGAAGTTAAACTGGGCCATTGAAAATGGAGGGACACATGTTCACAGATCAACTATTATCCGAAAGGTCCAGGTATTCAACGATATAGGGATGCACGAGTTTTCCCAGAGCTCTGCAAGCCAGAGTAAATCCTGGTTGTAGATGCTAGGTACATGTGGCGGTAGGCCTGGCATGGTCTGGAAGGAAAGTCGGGAGATATAATCCGAATTCCTGAATGTCAAAGTGTTGAAGTGATGTGGACCATCGATATTTGAATCCTTTGGGATCGCTCTCAGTCGTTGATCTAAAGAACTACCCTCAGTTAATCAATTGATCAGGAACATGTCGTGGAGTGACACGTGGTCCTACTCGTCCACTATCAAAGGGTTTTCCATTGAACTAGGATCGTTGGATGAGTGGGTACGTGGCAAGTGATCCCGTAGTCTGAAGACTTGTCCTCTGGAGGAACCTGGTGAATATTCTAGGAAGCATCAAAACCGTCGAAGTCATGAACGTCAAAATAAATCTCAGCTGTTGGTAGGAAGAGGACGCGTGGTGCTAGATCCAAGAGTCTAGAGACTTGGCTCTTCGGGGGATTTGCGTCGAGAGGAGTCAGTAAGCTTTGAATATTGGAGCTGTGAATTAACGAGGATTGTGGATCTATGGATCCACATGGATAAATCCAAATCGTATGATGGGGGTTGATGTGGCCGACTAACGTCATCTCGGGTGACATGGACCCGCAACCAAGGTTCCATGTGTCACCTATATTTGGCCGATTCAAAGACCATTTATGAATATTAAAGAATGACATGTGTCACCCCCTAATGAGGACACATGTCACCCCTTGACCCTCGCTGCATGTCAACTTATGGTTCATGCTCGCCTGGCCAATATGGCTGGTGATGTATCCAGAACTCCAGGAGTTTGGATGATTTCAGAAGTTTGAAATATTGAACATAGTATAGCTAAGGAGGGTACAATGAGTATAGATGGCTTTCAAATGTCAAAATTCCAACAATGATCATCGATTGCCAAATGCTGAAAGCATGGAACGAATACCGCCGAACGTCAATTTTCGAAGGGCTAAGCCACATGGCAATATTTTGGGACTTCGGGGATTAGGAGAAATGAGTGTTCCATGCCGAATGTCGAGCCCATTTTTAATTGTAGGATATCGGGGGAGGACATGGATCATTGGTTTCCTCCGCTGTTCGACGATTTGAGAATTTGACAACACAATTGGAAATCTTGAAATTCGGGAATTTCCAAAGTGTCGAAACCTTTGCTAACGCAAACTCTTAGCTCCCGGTTTTTAGCCTGAGGTCACGAGGAGGACCCTGTTAACTGGTTCAAGTGCATAGTGAGAGACATAAATTTTTGGGGAGATGAATAAGAGGGTTTTTCTTAGTAAGGGACTGAAAATGAACCAAGGAAAGGGAAAATATGATGCCCCATCCCTAGAAAGGGTCTTTAAGGGGTTGGGTGTGTTATAAATTGGTATCAAAGCATGGAAACAACACTTGGCCTGCTTGGGCTCATGCACGAATCGCATAGAAAAGCATTATCAGAGAACTTATGGGGTAACACCATGCCTTACCCCCCTTCTATAAGAAAATTGTCTGAACCTCTACTGAAGAGAGGAACGAAACCTTCTGTTGTTGATAGATGTTTTGGAAGTCTGCACTATAGGTTGATAATGTTTCCAAATAAAGAATTGAATTCACCTTGCAATAATATGTTTTGTTCATGAATTGGTATATTAGTAATTAAGAGAAAATGTTTTATCAACACTCAAGTAGTTAGTGAACAATAAGATAACTACAATGTAAACGATGGTGACACATCAAGAGTTGAGGGAGAGCTCCCACAATAGAGAGGAAGAATCTGATGGAAGGAGGGTGGTGGAAACCCCTCCAAATTTGGTCGAAACTGTAAGAAGCCTCATGGAAGAATTATAGAGTTATAAGGATGACAATGAAAGGCTGATAAAGGAGCAGGAAAAGCAGATTGAAATTAATGCAGTCCTATTGTAAATTCTATCAGATATACAAAGGAAACTGCAACATGGTCCAACTACCAATCATGTGGATAGGCATCATACTAAGAAAACTCCAAGTCCACCTGAGATACAAAAGCATGGTCCTAAAAGTGGCCACACCAAAAGGAGAACCTCAAAGAAGGCCCAACATGGAGCCAAGAGACATTCAATGGAAGATTCCTCTGGTGAGGACACTGACAAATCCAAGGAATATTCTAGTGGCAAAACCAGTTCCCATTCTCAAACAAGAGGAAAGAAGAGGAAACATTCCAAGAGTCGTGACCCTGAAGAATTCAATAAATCCAAACCACCCACCTTCAATGGAGAGATTAAGAAGGGGGAAGAAGCATAAGTTTGGCTACTCAGATTGAAGAAGTACTTCAGAGTGCATGACTACTCTAAAAACTTAAAGGCTCAGATAGCCATTTTCAACTTGAATGGGAAGGCTTCCATTTGGTGGGAGGACCTTAGGAATGTGAAAGGATTCCATGAGAAGGACTTGTCATGAAAACAATTTGAGAAATACTTCAAGAATAAGTACCTGTCAGAAAATCACTTTGATGGAAAGACCAAGGAATTATATGAACTCAAGTTGGGACAACTCACCATAGATGAGTATATCAACAAATTTCTCGAACTAATGAGGTATGTTCCCTACATAAATAATGAAAAGGTAAATATGCAATGGTTTATTAGTGGATTACCTCAATCCTACTCAGACATAATTCAGTTTGATGATCCAAAGATGTTAGAAGATACTATTTGAAAATCAAGGTATTGGTGTGAGCAATTCAAGAGTAAGACAAAACCCCATGAAGACTGGAAGAAGAAAAATAATTATGGATTCAATAAGAAGGGGTTTAAAACCTAGAGATTTAAGAACCTTGGTAAGATCTCTAGGCTGAGACTTCCTTCCAGAAGTGTGTATCAACAAAATTTTCCATCTCAGAGTGGAAAGAAACCATTCAGAGTAGCTCCAAGTAAGACTGATAACACAAAGAGAGAACCCTTGAACTGTTGGGGTTGTGGAGAGGAACATATGTCGAGGGACTGTCCACATAGGAAACAAAACAATAGGAGGGTCTACAAAATCCAAGAGGATACCATAGTCACTGATGTGGCTAGGATCCTACTACAAATTTATGCAGCCCTGGATAATAAACAAGTTGACCACCAAGATTTAATGGTGGAGATGGAAGGTACGATTGCCAACCATCCTATTTCCATTTTAGTTGACCCTGGTTATAATTGGAGTTATGTTTCCCCTCAAACTGTTGAGAAATGTAAATTGAAACAAGTTAAACATATTAAATCATAGCTGGTACAACTAGCCACTGGAAACAAAATAAAAGTAACAAAGACCATACCAACATGCCAATTTGTCATGAGTGGGTTTCCCACCCAATCAAACCTAAACATACATCCTCTAGGATATTATGACCTACTGATTGGCATGGACTGGTAGGCTTCCCACAAAACCAAGTTGGAGTTCTATAGTAAAACTTTGGAGTGTGAAAATGAAGAAGTAAGAAGGCTAACCCTACAAAGGATTCAAAAGCTTGTCTCAGTGAGACAAATATCAACCCTCCAAGTGAAGAAGTATCACAGAAAGGGATGTCCCTTGTATGCAATACAAGTACTAAAATTTGTTAAGAATGACAAAGCCAACCTAGAGGACCATCCCATGTTGAGAGAATATAAATATGTATTCCTAGAAGAGGTGCCAGGTCTACCTCCAAGAAGGGATATTGATTTTTCAATAGAACTTGTACCAGGAGCAGTGAAAATGTTTATAACAACCTATATAATGAGTACACCAGATCTATTTGAGCTCAAATTACAGCTGAAGGAGATGTGGGAAAAATGCTACATTTGGCCTAGTGTGTCCCCATGGGGAGCACCAGCCTTGTTTGTGAAAAAGAAAGATGGCACACTCAGATTATGCATAGATTATAGACAACTCAATAAGATGAACATCAAGAATAAGTATCCCTTGCCAAGAATCGATGAATGTTTTGACCAATTAAGGGGTGCTACCATCTTCTCCAAGATTGACTTAAGGTCTAGATACCATCAGGTCTGAATTAAAGATGACTACATCCACAAGACAACCTTTAGGACAATATATGGTCACTATGAATTTGTGGTGGTGCCATTTGGGCTTACCAATGCCCCAACCACTTTCATGTGCTTAATGAATAATGTATTCATAAAGTTCTTGGATAGGTTTGTGTTGATTTTCATGGATGATATCCTAATCTATTCCAAGAATAGGGAAGAGCATGAATAACACCTCAATCTAATACTCCAAGTGCTAAGAGAATATCATATCTATGCTAATCTTAGTAAGTGTGACTTTTTCCAGAAACAAGTCCATTACTTAGGCCATGTTATTTTTGAGGAAGGAGTGGCAGTTGATCATGACAGGATTAAAGCCATAATGGATTGGTCTACCCCAAAGGATGTATCTGATCTCAGATCCTTAATGGGCCTCGTAGGATTCTATAGGAGATTCATAATAGGATTCTCCAAGATTGGTTTCCCAATCACCTCCCTTTAGAAAAAGGGGGTTAAATTCATTTGAACATCAGAATGTGAAGAAAGATTTCAAGATCTGAAATACCTTCTAACCAATGTTCCTATACTAAATATTGTAGATCCAAAAAAATACTTCATTGTGTGTACAAATGCTTACAAGGAAGGGATCAGAGGAGTCCTTATGCAAGAAGGACATGCGCTTTACTACGAGTCCAAAAAATTGAATGAGCATGAAGTCAATTATGTGACCCATGATATGGAATTGGTTGCCATAGTGCATGCTTTAAAAAAGTGGAGGCATTACCTCTTAGGTATAATATTTGTACTTATGATAAACCATAGTGGGTTGAGGTATTTGTTTGACCAACTAAAACTCAATGTGAGACAAGCTAGGTGGATGGCTATCCTTAGTGAGTTTGATTTTGAAATAAAACATATCAAAGGAAAGGAGAACATGGTGGTTGATTCCCTTAGTATAAATATTAAAGTAGTTCACTTGGAAACTGTAAGCACCAGTGAATCATACATCAAAGAGAGGATCAAAATTGCATAAGAAACATATGCATTTTTCAAGACTGTGACATCATACCTAAAGAAAGAGCCCTTAGGGATGAAGTATGAAGGTTATTAGATGCTTAATGATGACCTTCTTACTTACAAGGAAATATTATATATCCCAAGTTGTGACGACTTGAAGAGGTTCATAATGGATGAACTACACAAAATACCATATCCTGGTCATCCTGGTTATCAGAAAATGATCACGGCCACTAGGAAACTATTTTATTGGCCTGGAATGAAAAAGGACATAGTTGATTACTTAGATAAGTGTCTAGAATGTTAGTAAGTCAAGGAAGAGAATAGGCACTCAATAGGGTTGTTTCATCCCCTACCAATTCCCGAATGGAAATGGGAAATCGTCTCCATGGATTTCATCACAGGATTACCAAGATCAACCAAACAAAATGATGCCATCATGGTAGTTGTGGAAAAACTGAGCAAAGTTGCTCACTTCACACCTATCAAGTCAACTTGCAAGGCAATATATATTTCCAACATCTTCATAAAATATATATTTAGACTACATGGCATGCCTAAGGAAATTATATCCAATAGAGATACAAAGTTTACTTCAAAATTTTGGAAATATCTGTTTACTGGTTTTGAAAAAAAAATACTCTTTAGTACAACCTATTACCCTCAAACTGATGGGAATACAGAGAGGGTAAACCAAGTATTAGAATACATGTTGAGGATGCATGTAATGCATCAACCCAAGAAGTGGGAGAAATACCTAGCACTGATATAATTTTCCTACAACAATGGCTATCAAGATTCATTAAAAATGAGCCATTTTGAAGCCCTCAATGGAAGGAAATGCAAAATTCCAATCAGTCGAAACAATCCAGTAGATAGAGTTACAATTGGGCCAGATATTCTAAAGTAAATGGAACATCAAGTGATTCAGATCATGAAAAATCTGAAGATATCCCAGGATATACAAAAGAGCTATCCAGACATGAAAATGACTCTTAGAGAGTTCAAAGCAGGGGATCATGTGTATCTCCGAGTTAGACCCAAGAAAATCTCTTTGAGGTTGGGAGCTTGTGCCAAGATGGCACCTCAATATTATGGACCCTTTGAAGTTTTGGATAGAGTGGGACCAGTAGCCTATCGGCTAGCACTTCCTCCCACAGTGAAGGCACATAATGTTTTCCATGTTTCTTTATTAAAGAAGTATGTGCATGATTCTAATCATATTATTGACTGGTCTATGATTCAGGTGGAACCCGAGGGATAATTCCTGCCAAAACCTCAATGCATAATATATAGGAAGGAAACACCACTCAGGAACAAAACCATTGCACATGTCAAGGTGTAGTGGAAACACTTTGGCCCAGATGAGGCTACCTGAGAAATGGAGGATGTCATGAGATAGACATATCTATTTTTTTTTTTTAAATTTGTACATACAGAGCACATCGACAGATAGAACATTGAGAATGATGTTCCTTTAAGGGGGATGGGATTGTAATACCCCTATTTCCTCCATCTTGTAAATACTACTATAATTTTCCAAGAGACTATGGTAGACTAAACATGTGTGAGTGTTTGATTTGATGAACCTTTGTATAAAAGGGTCAATGTATGAATTTTCTATTATTAATAGAAAATTGATATATGTTGCACAACTGCTGAAAGGAGGGATGTTTTCCAAGATAGACCATCGATGCTATGAGAGAGATGTTAAGGGGAAACCAAGAATGGTTGATATGACCCTCACCAGACCAATACCTACTGGGTGTAATTTCTCAACAGTCCTATGACCCAGAAATGAATTACCAGTCAGGCTGGTAGTTGGAAGGCCACCCTCAAGTGTTAATGAGGAGATGGGGTAGGCCACCCAACTATAAGGATTCCATGCCTAACCATGAATTGGGATTTGGACCCACACAACCTTGCTTAGGAAGGAAAAAAATGAGGTAATTTAGGGACATAGACAGATCTTCCAGATAGCAGAGTAGAGAAAACACTCTCCCAAGAAGAGAAGGGAAGGATACTTCAACTCTGAATTTGAAAGAAAAAGTTGAGCAGTAAGCTCGTTTTGGATGAAAGAAGCCATGGACAGGGTTTGTCTACAAGATGATAAACTAGGCTGATGAGTGACCGAGGAAGTACTCATTCATACCTCCTTTCTTGGAGTAGAAAAAACCAGATACCAAGTTCCTGTGGGAGGAGGAGAGTAACCTCCATCTCTGACTGTTGTGGAGCAAAGAGAAAGAATCTCTCTGAGAGCATCATTGTCTAGCTCAGGGGTGGCCAGTGGTAAATCCTTCAAGAGTGACTGTGCCTATGGTTGGGAGGACACATACACCCCTTTCAATAGTTGCTTCACATTTTCTAGTTCTGATAAGTATTGTCATGCTCTGTGTAATATACTGGATGAAATGTCTATGTTTATGATTAAATCTTTTAATATTTGAACAGTTATTAGAAATTTTCTTTGATTTTCTGTAAACTCTTGTATCTATATGATCTTTGATTTATCTCATTTTAATTGTTAGAGGGTCATGGGATGTGAGTCCGCATGAGAGTCAGGGTAGGAGTATATGAAACTCCTAAGTCTTGTCGATCCTTTGAATTCTCCTTCGAAAGAATATCAAGTTCATCTCTATGGGAGAAGGACATTTCCCTTCAAACTGACCACCCATCTGACCGAGGGATCATGCCCGTTTTCTTAACCCATTGGCGGCAAAAGAATTTACGCCTAGCCCATAAGATTACCCAAAGAACCCATGTGACCAGGGCCTGGGAACCTTGCGCTAGTATGAAAGGAGCTAGCTCTTTCGGCTTCAGGACTTGTGACTCCACAATCCTCAAAAAAATCCAAAGTCATGAATTGATGAGGGTCATCGATCTAGGGATTCAACATGGATCTCTCTCATCCATTAGATCAGACGTATGAAGGGAAGCGTTAAGTGCTTCGATGAAGTGCTACTTCAGGAGAATAGGAGTGGTCTACCACTCTGTAAATTCGTTCGGTTAATAGAACAAATGACAAAGGTAACTATTTCAACCAACTTTAGGTTGGATTTCGACCCTTCCAACCAGAGAGGGCTCTCTAGGGAATATTTCTATTTGAGGTATTCAAAAGGTTTGGCAATGCATGTGCAGAGGTAATATTCTTCCATGGTATAAAATTTAAAGCTAGTAGGACAAAATAGAAGAGAAGGGCCATTAGGAAATGGGGTCTATTCCTGAAAAGCATGAAGAGTTATAAGCTATGTATTTCTAGAGGGAACATAGGCAAAATAGTTATGATGTTCATACAAATAAGTAATATGAGGTGGTAGAGGAGAGGAGAGGAAAGAATACTATCAACAAGAGTCGTCTAATAGAGGGTGAATCTCTTGGTGAAGCATTAGAAGAGAAAACACAAGGGCTCACTACTGCAAATAGAGCACTGATCATGAGTGAAGTTTGAAACAATAACCAAAATACATTACAAGTATAATCGAATTAAGAAGGAGCAAAAAAAAAAATGAATTCCTTCTATTACTCAAAGATTACTACTAGCAGAAAACACACATTCATGAATAATGAAATACAAGAAGACACACTGAACATCAAAACCATGATGAATCTCTGTTGTCTTAGAAAAAACTTTTCTTCTTATATTAAGATTTCATAAAAAACTACAAAGTTCTCCTGCTACGAGGGCAGGCCCCTCTCCGGTAAGTCCAACCATTCATTTATCTTTTTGCTAGTATACATAGATACATTACATATGGAACTCAAAATGAACCACCTTCCCCAAAGTTCCAAAAATAGACATCGGTCATGAAAGGAGTAATGTACAACAATTGAACTCCTATTTTCTAGGGGATGTTATAGACCCAAACTCACATATTTGAGATTTTTTCCTTGAATGCCACTTGTTTGTATCATTACAAAATTCTTCGAAACATACTTAATTTAGCTTAAAATCTATTTCAGATTAGCCATTTCTTCCTTTAAAGTGTCAAGCCAGGCATGCTCATTTTCTCCAACACTTTCAACCACTTCAGCTTTAACCTCTGTCTTCTATTGCTTGCTCCTTTTTCCCTTGCCAGCTTGCATGGGATGTCCATCTGCATATCCATTGATGATAAAATCCTTCAGGATAAGATTTAATCTAATTCCTTCACCTGACTCTGGTTCATTCATTGACTTTTTATGAAATTTTATGCCAACAATCGTGCAAAAAGCTTTTCTTTCTTCTTCACTGATAAATTTTTCATATTATTTGAATATCCCGGTTTTCTGGAGGTCGCTTGGTATGTCTTATCCATTTTCCTTGGTTTTCTAGAAAGCATGAGATTATCTTACCTTAACTGGAAGATTCAATCTGTGTTTATCCCATTCTGAAATAAAACGTTAATCACCCAAAATAGAGTAATGCCATCCCTGTTTTGAATGATAGTCGTCATTGATTATCAATCATGGGTTTCTGACGAAAGTCCTTGCATGGATAATGGTTTATCAAGTTTGAACATCAATTTAAAACGATGAGCCTTCAAATTAGTTTTTTGGCAGCGTTCACCCGACATTGCACGGACAAAAAGTACCCAAACAAGTGTCCTAAGGTGATTTGACCGACCGTTGACTTTCCCTTTCCACATGCGATCCCTGGATTTGACATATCTAATAATTTTTTGACACGTGACATCAGAGCGGGCTTGGGTGGTTACAAGATTACCCACTTTCCCCCCCAATATGTATCTGATGACGCCACGTCCCCTCGAAACGAAACCACGATATTCTTATCGGCCCACCTTCAAGAGATTAATTGACGTGTTATTTCTCCACCTGATATGTCCTATGACTGTCGATCGACAACACCCACGATCCACGAACTTCCAGGTCCCATAGAATTCATACCTCCACCAGATTTAGCCCCGTTCACTAGATGTGGCCTTGTCCACTAGTCTATCACTCCTCTATACTGATTTATCCTTCTGCTTAATCTCGAGACTTGGAGTCTAAAAAATTGTGTTGGACATATAAGAGGGGGGGTGAATCAATTTTTACTGTGCTTAAACAATTATGCCCATTTTAAAATCTTTATAGAACACTCAATGGTGATCACAATAATGTAGTGAAGTAAGCAATAAAACATTCAACATCAATCACACACATGAAATATATCGAGACATATATTTCTTGAGGAAACCCATAAAGGGAAAAACCTCTTCTTCTTGATATGATAAGTAATCTTTATTTTTTGTACATTATCATTCTTAGGAGCACTAACTCCCTTTGAGGATACCACCTTTGTTTTGCAAGAAGCAACTTGCTGAGAGCACCAAATCTCTGGTTTCTCTAGCACCCACTAGAAGGAAGCACCAATTCCCTGGTTTCTCTAGCACCCACTAGAAGGAAGAACCAACTCCCTGAGTGTTCTAGCACCAACTGGATGGAAGCACCAACTTCCAGTTACACATGCACCAACCTGTATAACAGAGAACAATAGTTCTCCCTTGCACCAACCTAACACCCTGGTTTTTCTGGCTGCAACCAGATGGAAGCTACAACTCCCTGTGTTCAAGCACCCACTTGAAACTCTAAGGACAACAATCCTCCCTATCACCTCCCTACCACCCTGAAATATAAATCTTTTCTTCTCATAAATTTATCACAGTGATACAGTATTTATCAATGGCTTACCAGTCTCATCACTATTATGCTACAATGCTCTTCTCTGCCTGCATCAGTGTCTTCCTGCTCGCATCTTCTTGAGCTTTTTGATCTTCTGCTCTATCTCTGTATGTGCACCTCATCTTTCTCTTCCTCTCTCAGATATGAATATCTTTTCCTTGCTTCTTCTGTGCTTTATGCTCTGTGTCTTATTTCCATTCTATGCGTTATGCCTCTTCTATTCGTTTCATTTCCTGCACACATCATGCTTCTACCTGCATGAATCAAACTCAACAACAATAATCATCTCTTCTCTTTTCTGCGTATCATGCCAATTCCTCTGCCAGATCATCCATGCAACTCATCATCTTCTTTAGTGGTTATACTAAGTTTGTTCATCATCAGTGGCTTATCCTGAGATTCTTTTCCTTCTCTGGTAGTGTGACACTTTGTCTTCTTTGTCAAGGTTGATCTTATCCTCTCTGTTGCAGTTACAAAATTTGACACTTTCCATCTATCAATTGTCTCTATGACCAGTCTTCATTCCATTGGCAATTACCTCGAGACTCTTCAGCTCCTTGATTTCTCTGGCCGATACAATAACTCCATTCTACCAGTTACAACCAATCAATTATGGCTTCTTTGGCTTCTAAGCTCCTTCCTTCACGTGAACACTGGTGGTGACCGTACACTTGGGCTTAACGAGCACTTGAGTGCTTATCAATTCAACGACCACAATTCATTATCCTGAAATGGACGACTGTCGTAACTTCGACACTTTTCCCTTTGGAACTTTTGGGTTTCAAACCTTTCGAAGCTTTCGAATCAGAATTCTTGAACAGATCAGATGGTTTACATTCATTTTGTGGAAACAGATCAATCGTTAGATTTGATTCTTACAAGGCTTAATCCGACGACCATGACTTAATCAACCATTGAGATGGATGGCCACCTTTTACTATGGGTCTTTGGCTATTACACTTACACTATCCTTCCACTGTATATTTATCAATGGTTGAGAGTGCACCCAACATCATATCAATGATTGATATCTCCTACGGGTCTCCGGACTTCAGAGATTTCAAATCTCAACCCATTCTTTTCTCCATATGTCAATCTTCCGAAGTTGTCAATCCACTGACATGTTTCCCTTTCGGATCAACAGTCGAGATCTCCTTTGGGTCTCCAGACTTCGAATATTTCAAATCTCAAACACCTTCTTTCCTCCAGAGTGATGTCACTTACTTACGTCACTTGATGATGTGTCATGAGCCTAGTAGCTGCCACGCGTCACTAGGATTTGTGATTTCCAAGTACCTGAAATGCCGAATCAACTTAACACTTGTCATTGTTTGATTGCGCCATGTGTCCTTGCCAACATAGTCATGCTGACGTGGATAATCATGTGGCACATGTTCTTCTCTTGGATCTAACAGTTTTCCTAACTCTCGGTGTATCTTAGATCAACAACTGAGAGTGACTTCGGACCTCCATCCTTCGGGACTTCAGAACTTTTGACATTTCTTGGTGGTGAAACTCCCAAAGAAATTCTCTTGGAGTGACACAACTTGCTTACATCACTTGTTGACATGGCACGAGCCAATTTCTTCTTGACACTTGTCATCATCTGATTATTCCATGTGTATTTGTTGACGTGGTCTGCTGACATGGTCTGGCACATATCCTTGCTGACATGGTCTGCTGACATGATCTGTTGATGTGGTCTTCTGACGTGGTTTGCTGACCAACAACACTGATCCAACGGTCCTTGTGTGTCCTCCAAATCCGATGGTCCTTATTCATTTCGGATTTCTGGGCTTCGGGTTTTTCCAATCTCAAACTTTCCAGAGCGTAACCTCCTCATATCTTTATATACGAAGTGAATCCTATTCATTGATTAGAATCTTAGAATCTTCTAGCATATCCTGTCCTTCCACTTGGAATGATCCAATGACTAACGAAAATTCACATTTCGGGAATTTCAAATATCAATCTCTTCAGAGTGTAACCTCCTAACGTCTTTAGATATGAAGTGAATGTTGTTCGTTGATCATGAACTTAGATAGATGACTCGATCTTTCTACGATGCAGATTTGCTAGCTTATGCTGTCCTTCCACTCGAAAGTGATCCAACGGCTAACGGGAATTCACATAATCGAATTCTCAATCATTTTTCCCTACTTATCCTTTCCTTCCACTAAAAAATGATCCAATGGTCATGAGGACACACAAAGAAGATCAACGATCAACGATGATTGCAGAACCACAACTTGCGAGTGATTTAACTCGACACCCAAACTCCATAATTTGAAGTTGTGCACTGTTGGTGAGTCAACCACAATCATCGATCTTCGAAGTTATAATATCAGACGGTCCTGAATAATTGTGGGATTGGAACAAGCACAATGTTTAATTCTCCTTTCAATCTTTGCAATTCACCCCTGCCATAGATTTGGCGATCCGAAGGTCACGATTTAATCTAACTTAAACTCATTGTTTGTTGGATCAACCGCAATCATAGATATTTGAATCTATGAGATCTGATGATCTAGATAGATTGCGGGATTGTAACTGGCAAGTATTTTAATTCAGCTTTCGCTCCCTGCAATTCATCCCTACCGTAGATATGGCTTGAAAATTTGACGATCTTGATTTGATCTGAGTTTTATCGCACCATATCTTCTGAGCTTTGATTCCTTCTGCACACTATGCCTGTAATCTTTCCATCGTCGTTTTTGTTCTTTCCATCAATGACAAGCACGCGCTTTCTTGTAAACATGCCAACAATTTCCCCCTTTGGCATTGATGGCAACCCTGACAGGCTGCACTATTCTTCTTGGACCTCCAACTATAACATATAGACCACTCCTTTTCTCCCCCTTTGACATCAATGTCAAAGAAAACATGCCCCCCTGAGCTGTTGTAGTACATTGCAGAGGTATCAGATATTCAACCAACACATACTCCCTCTGACAGGATGGACTCTCTTAGGTTGATAATGGGGTTTAGTAAAGATGTCTGTAATTTGTTCTATGGTTGGAATATAATGAACTTGAACAATATTATTGGTGACCTGCTCAGAAAATGGTATTTTATGGGGATGTGCTTTGTCTTGGAATGAAATACCGGATTCTTGGACCTATTCATCTTCAACTTCAGTTGTGTCCTCTGTAGCATACTCAATATTGCTCATCTCTCTTACTGGGACTCCTTCATCAACATTTTCTTGTCATAACTGAATGACTCCCCCTGTCACTCTTCTCTCTTTGATTCTAACTTCTCTTCCCCTTTGGCAAAATATTATTTCTTTCTGACAAGGTATTTCCTTTTGTTATCTCTACAGGATGTCATGTATATAATTTTTGTACATCAGAATGCTACTGCTGCGGATGTCGTTGTTCTACTGGAACACTACACAATTGCAGCTCATATTTTTCAAACAACCCTTGGATATGCCCATTGATATTCATCGATCTCTAACCATATGTATCCATCTTTATCCAAGATGATTCTTTACTGTACACTTCTCTAAAGTCGTCTGAGAAATTTTATACTATGCTTGTCACATGATTGCAATTATTTTTGCAACAATTAACTTCACTCATGTTCTCTTGTTGAGTCTTTGCTATCCACATCTATAAGTGTCCTGGTTTCTTGAACTTTATTTTTTGATCTTCTATCACAACAACTTCATTTTTCTTCTATGATGCCTACAATCCAAGGCTTTTATGACCATATTCATCACAAGGAAAAATAATAACCATTACAAATACTCTCATACCTCCTTTGATTCATCCATGAAGGTGTCTCTCTTCTAAACTTACTTTGAGGTGTATGAGTAGCTTCTGGGTGTCTTTCTTGATCCGATCTTCTAAATATTGTAGTATTGCTTTAATTCTTTGAAAATGAAGAACCTGAGTCATACCCTCTTTCCCTTTTTACAAATGAAGGACCTCTGTCAGACTTGTCTTCACCCTTTACAAATGAAGGACTTGCATCAGGTTTCTTAGGAGTACTGATTTCTTCCTTGTTGTATCCAAGACCGAATTTGTCATTTGGTGATATTTGACTATCCAAGATGGCGCAGACCTCGAACCCACAAGCCAATATCTGATCATAGGATCATTCAAATATCCTTGAGCCGAAGTGTCTCTTTCGGATCCCTATCAAAACCTTCAACAAATCGATCCATAGGTCCTTCTGAAACCCCCTTATGTGAACATGCACAAGGTGCGAGTTTCACCTCCACATGAACACAACTGGCCTTGGCGCAAACACCTTTCGCAACTTGCAATTCGCAAGTTCATGGGTTGAAGACCCTCGAATCCTCTTTTCCAAACTCTTGATACCCGAGATGGCAATACGGGTATGGCTCTTTTCCTTGCAAGTTCCCTCCATGCATGATCGTCAGCTAGGGCTAAGCACTAGCACCTCTTGCAACTTCGTGACCTCGTGAGTTGGAGTATCGAACCTTGGCACTCTCCCCTTACGAAACCCTAAGAGGTGATGGTTGACCTCCCTTTGAAAAATTCTCACAACTCGCAGCCTTGCGAGTTGAAGCATTGAGCTCTCGTGCTCTTTTTCTACAAAATCCTGAGATGCGATAGTTAGCGATGGTTTGAATTCCTTTTCGCACTTCTCGCAACTTGCAATCTCGCGAGTTGGAGTGTAGAGCCTTCATGCTCCTCCTTTGTGAAATCTCGAGACGCGATAGGGAAACTATAGGTTTCCCCCTTGATGCCCGAGTACATGCCACCTGTCACCCTTGTGGTCCCCACCTGACATATGTGCCATGCATTCACATGAGCTCTCAGCTCTCACCACTTCTCAACTCCTGCAGTTGAAACTAACTCCTCCCAACCTCCGAAACCCTGATACGTGATATAGCAAAGAGGTTTCTAATCCCACGGTTGTTCCTTCTTGTTCAAATCCAATGGCCTAGATTTCTTCCTCCACTTCTCACAACTCGAAACTTTGCGACTCCAAGGGTTTGGTCTTCCACCTCCAAACTCACGAACCCCAAGAGGCGAGAAATGATCCAATGCTCTACCTGGCCACATTAAATGGTCCTCATTGATTCTTGAACCCAAAAGGATGAGTTCGTTCAACCTCTATCCACGTTGCAGCTTCTCTGGATCCTATGGTCCTCGCGAATTTGCGAGTTCTCCATGGAGAATCCCGACCGTTCATTTCCTTCCTCAATGGCTCCCACAAGATGAATCAACGTCCTCCCTCCTGAGCTTTACTTATGCAAGATAATTTCTATCTTGTCTCCCTTTGAATGCTTCAAAGGTATTATCCCTCCTTGAGATTTAACTTGAAAACTCAAATCTCCAAAGGATTCCTGCATGCACTCATTGTGGCACTCTTTCAAATACTTCTAAGTATTTGATTTCTCGACTCTGTGCACTCTCTGCTACGGTAGTCCTTCAACCCTTTCCTTAGCTAATAACTTCTAAGGTTTCAACTACCCTGTGCACACCTTGCATGGCTTCTGTGCTTCACACGCACTTCTGCTGGAATGAGAACAATGGTAACCCTCCTAAGCTTTCAGAGATAAACCTTGAACCTTTGTCAATGCACTCCTTGCAGACATTCCACTGCACTCCTTGCAGGAAATTCTCTCACTCAGGAAGAGAAACAATTGAAACTCATTCTCTTTCTTCTCTTAGACTTCAAACATTCAACATGAAATCATACATACATAGCATAGCCTCATAACAAATACATAACATAGAGAATAAAACAATTGTAAGCATATCATTCACCATGTATAAACAGAAAACATCATAACACCATGAAATCTGATTCAAAGCTTCATATATTAATTCAAAGATCCTGTACATGGGTTCTCCTCTACAACTCTCTACTTGTGCTCTATGCTTCCGTTCTAGTGATACAACTAACTAATGATAGAAAGGCGAGGGTGTATATATCCGTTTTCCCTCCTACTCCTAAAACTGTCTAATCTATCATTCAAATCTACCTACTTTCATTAACTATGCATAAATGCCTCTACCTTCTACAGATGAGAGCGAATAGCTCATGATCTGTTTACAATATGCAAGTATGCTTCCCTTTAACCATTACATTAATGCTTCAAAAACATTTCAAAAAGATGCGCTGGTGGTCTTCTAGCTGTCTTCCGCCTTTTACGTTTCTTTCTTGGCTGGCTGCTTACAATGCTCCTACATCATACTCCCTCTCTTGAAAATTTTCATGAAATCCTGTTCATGAGCTCTTGCACGGTCTGTCCATGCTTCTAAATTTCTGCTTCTTGTTCCCAACTGGCATCTTCAACTGGGTGTCCTTTCCATTTGACCAAGTATTCAAAATACTCTTTTCTCCTGGTCTTCTTGCTAACCCTCTTGTCAATTATTCTTTCCATTTGTGGATTTTTAGCTACAGGCATTTGTTTTTTCCATTGAATCTTTGTCTGTTCATCCTCTTCTTCTTCTTTGTAAGGGTACAAATACGCAACATTGAATATCGATGAAATTCTGATCCCTTCGGGTAATTCAATATCATATGCGTTTGCCCCAAATTTCTTCATGACTTTGCATGGACCAATCTTTTTCATTTTCAGTTTGTTATATGTTCCCCTTGGGAACCTTTCCTTCCTCAGATGTGCAAGAATCATATCACCAAATTCAAATTGAATTTCTCGCCTGTGTTTATCTGCTCTGCGCTTATACTCCTAGATTGAACTTTGCAATCACTCTTTGACTTGACTGTGAGGCTCCTTCATTGCTTCTGCAAAGTCCTCTGTACTAACACTCTTGAATTTATCTTGTTCCGAATCTTTCAATTTAGAAACTCCCCTTGGCTGCATTCCATATACAATCTAGAATGGACTCTGTCCTGTGCTTCTGTTGGATGAGTCGTTGTAAGCAAATTCTGCCTGTGGAAGAATGTGATCCCACTGACTGTGGTGTTCAGTCACTAGGCTCCTCAGCAAATCTCCAAAGCTTCTGTTCACAAATTCTGTCTGCTCATATGTCTGAGGATGATAAGCTGAGCTAAATGAAAAACTTGTCCCCAGCTTCTTCCATAAAGTCCTCCAGAAATGTCCGACAAACTTGGTATCTCGATCAGAAACAATGCTCCTTGGCAAGCCGTGAAGTCTGATGACTTCCTTGAAAAATAGGTTCACAATATGAGTTGCATCATTGGTTTTCTAGCATGGTATGAAATGTGCCATCTTTGAAAATATATTGACTACCATAAAGATTGAATCACATCCTCTTTGTGTCCTTGGCAGTCCCAATACAAAATCCATGCTCACTGCATCCCACGACCTTTCTGGTATGGGTAACGGCTGGTATAACCTTGTGTTCTGCCTTTCTCCTTTTGTGTGTTGACAAATCCTGCATCTGTCCACAAATTTCTTAACATCTTTCCTCATCCCTGGCCAAAAATATGCGCCATTCAACTTTGAGAATGTTTTGTCATGACCAAAATGTCCGATCAATCCTCCACTGTGTTTTTCCTTCAGCAGGTTCTCCCTCATGGAGCATTTTGGAATACATAGATGATTGTCCTTGAATAATAATCCATCCTAGATCATGTATTAAATCCATTGGGTTCTGTCCCCGAGAATTGGATTCTCAGACGCCTCATACGCTTCCTTAAAATCTGGGTCATCTCTATACATTTCTTTGAGGTTATCAAAACCCAAAGTTTTGACTCTGAATTTCTGCATAAGCAAACATTTCCTGCTCAAAGCATCAACAACTTTGTTAGCATCTCCAGAAATATGATTAATCACAAAAGTAAAATTCTGCATGTATTCAACCCATTTAACATGTTTTTGGTTCAACTTGTCTTGTTGAGTCACGAATTGCAAAGTGTGATTATCGTTGTGTTGGAAACCAATTCAATTTTTTCAATTTCCCTATAAGCTGCCTACACCTATTGTCTCCTAAACGACAAGTCATCGTCGCATTTTGCAACTAGACATTTTATTTATTGTGACAATTGCAATTTGATTTCGATTCAGTTTTCACAACTGAAAGTGTGAAAACCCCTCCATCCTTATTTGGACTGTTATCATTTTCTGAAAGGAACTTACCCTTGGTTTGTTATTAAGTAGCTAGAGTGATCTTTTCAAACTATGTCCATTTTACTTTGATTGCGCAATTCAATTAATAAACCCTTGAGCATGCAAATCTACTGGTTACATTTGATTCTGTAAGGGTCATGATCGATTTTGGTTTTATATGATATAATCCTTATTGTTATGAGCTCTTGACCTATCGATTTTATGAGATCTTTTGTTGCAATGTTTTAAAAACTTTGAATCTAAACATTTGACTATGCAACAAGCGCATTGGTAATATTATAAGTTTGATTTTATATGGAATGGCAATGGTTTGAGGTTTTACAAAGGCGCATTGATTAAACTTTTGGATTTTGATTTTATGGTTTGAATCATTACTTGGCGCATTGATTTGTGGGTTTGATTTTACATTGAATGATCATGGTTTCAAACTATACATTGGCATGTTGATATAATTGTCCACCATTTAAACTTTGGGTTGACCGAATAATGTTAATATTGGTTATGATTAATTGAACATGGTTGGTACTATGCCATTAATGTTTTGCATGGTGGTGGTAATCCCACCACCTTTGCATGCATACCATTAATCATTTCCCCTTTGGGCGCTGGAACTGTTAGCCGTAACCATTTTCGACCCTGTGTATTGTTTTGTTCGATTCAAACCCTACTATGCACAAAAGCCATGGCCCCTGTCGTAAGGGTCGAGCCCAACGGTTTCCAAGCACTGCTCATGTTTGATGGCGCTCATAGTGACCTGGAGAAATTTGGATGGCTCTCGTTTATAAGAAAATTTGATGGTTATAACCCTATCGTGGCTCGGCAATTTGCGTTATCATTCGATGGCTGCCGAGCCAAAATTGGGGATGTGCAACTTGAAATTAATGAGCAATTTCTTATCTCGGCAACTAGTCTGCCTTCTACAGGACATAAGTGGTCGAAGAGTTGCAAAGTGGAAGATGTCCCGTGGACATTGCTCTTCCAATCCCGAATGGTGAACGCCTGCGACAAAGGTTTGCCTGCAAAAATGTTGAAACAACGCTGACATGACCTGCTAATGATAATCAAGCAATTCATTACTTGCGAGGGCAGGTACGGGTTCGTTTTCTTGTTTCACCTTCGTCTATTGATGGTTTTTATAGGCTACGACCTCAATATGCCACACTATCTGCATAGAAGTCTTTTTAAGATGGCTAAAAGGTACAAACGCAGCCAGGACGATACCAGCCTCTTCCATTTGGGGTTAATTAAAATGTTTATGGTTTATGAGTTGGGGTTACGTCATGACTGTTGGGGTGATTTTCTCAGTTGTAATGGCTTTGAAGACTCAATCCCACCACAAGTCGATAAACCTATGATGACCGAGAGCAAGCCTATCCCCCCTGTGCCTTACAACATTTTGCTACCCAAACCTTTGCCCGACTCTCCTACAAACTTGACCATGTCTATGACCAAACAGGTCAAAATTGCTAAACCCGCAGCCAAAAATCCTAAAGCTAAAACTGGTGCTAA
>JZKD02S0666236.1:19851-35992 GCA_000966675.3 Picea glauca | reverse complement strand
TATATGTTTCATTGCATCTTCATAAAATGTTGGTTCAACTTGAACTTAATAAACTAAAGAAAAATTAACAATATCATCTTTATTTTGAGTCTTTTGTATATGACACCCTCCAAAAACATCCTCTTTGTTGCTTTGCAATAGCCTTAAATTATTTGACAAAACTGAAAGCTTCTAATTTATCTTCAAGAAAGAATACCCGTGTTTTGATTGAATTCATCAAAGGTAATGAAAAACCTCACTTTCTAATACAGTTTGTTTGAATTGGGCCGCCTATATATGCATGCACCTTGGCTCCCCATGATCTTCCTATAATAAAGAGCCTAAAGTGTTATTTCCAAGAATGCAGCTTTCACATACTTGATCCTTCTACGACATGTTTGAATTTGGTGTTCCAACTCTGTTGACTTTAATGACGAACTCTAAAATCAGTATGACAGAGACTTTCAGGTCCGGAATTAAATGTAATTCAGTAAAATTCTTTTGACAATACGCATTTTCTTAAACCTGGCAACAGGTACGACAAATAAAACCTGTCGTCTAGAATAACCAGCTGAGGAGGAAGGGAGTTTCAGTTTTATCTTTAAGAAACTCAATTTTAATCAGATGAGGAGGTATGGGAGTTTCAGTTTTATCCTTAAGAAACTCAATTTTCAGTGATTCTCACTTAAAGTTAAATAGTTAGCAGAGGTACGGGAGTTTCAGTTTTATCTTTAAGAAACTCAATTTTCAGTGAAAAAGGTTAAATAGTTAGCATTATATTTGATGTTATAATTTTACAATTTAATTACAGTAAATGAAATAATATTTATGTTGCATGGGTTTCCAAAATGTGGAAACTTTAGTAGGAACGAATATATTAAAAAAATATAAAAAATATTTTAGATTACAATGATACTTTAGATTACAATGTATAGATATATTGATACATTTTAAATCTTATTTCAATAAAATTGAAGGTCAATATTGGACAATGTTTCTCCTATTACAACAACTATAATATTGAAATTACTAATTTAATTTGTGCTAATAATTATATGAATATATTTAACACAATACTGAAACTTTAATATCCATAAATATTCTATTAGAAAATGAGAAACAAAATTGAAAATATATATATATAATTTTAACATCTTTTTAAAATTAAACTTTACATATATAAACTTTAAACATCTTTGTAAATTTGAAGCATTATTCTTATTTTATTGGAAAAAAAAAATACTACTACTATTCTAATATGAAAATACAATAAAAGTCAATGATATGGTTGGTTGATATCAACTACACAGTGGAGCAAATGCTTGTGATAGATAGGATATTGATTTATTAGACTTTCATGTTTGGTTTGGGCTTGAAGAAAAACATACATGCATTAAAAAAATTTCATATCCACAACCATAAAGTAAGTATTATTAAGTTTTTTTACTTAACTAATTTTTGAAATAATATTTAACTGTAATTGTCTTAGTTTTATAGTGATATTTTGAATAAATATAATGAAAATATTTGTAAGAAAATATGTATTTGTAATAATGAAATAAATATATTTACATTTTAACTTAATATAATTCTAATTTAAAGCTCTTCGTTTAGGAAACTGGTTCCCAAGCTCCCATTTAATAAGTTCCTAAACTCCTAGAGTTTCCGAGATCTTAAAAATACATAGAACTATTCCCATACAACTATAGATAATATATTAATAAAATATTTTTAAATTTTTAATACAATTTTATGAAAAAATATTTATATTTATTTTAATTTATTTTATAATATTTAAGTTTATTAGTTTAATTTTTATTATATAATTTTAAAATTTTATATAAATAAAACCTAATGTCACTTTCTTTTAAAACTTTTTAATTTTGAACTATTAATTTATTTTTTAAATAACAAAAAAATTACCATTATAAAAATAATTATAAACAATAAAAAATTTCTCAAAATTTTATAAAATAAATAAATTTTATTCACACTAATATAATAGTTATATTTTATCCATATTATTAAGACATTTTAACCACTTATTAAATCACACTAAAAGTTATATTTTGTTCATATATTAAGTCATATAAAGGGCGAATGTCACTTTCTTTAAAAACTTTTTAATTTTGAATTATTAATTTATTTTTTAAATAACAAAAAAATTACCATTATAAAAATAATTATAAACAATAAAAAATTTCTCAAAATCTTATAAAATAAATAAATTTTATTCACTTATTATTTTATCCATGTTATGAAGACATTTTATCTACTTATTAAATCACACAAAAAGTTATATTTTGTCCATATATTAAGTCACAATAGATGCAAATTGTATGTAATTCATCTTTACAGAAGTGTTGAAAACGATACATTCAGCGGCATGTGGTGTTATGAGTGGGGTCATGGCGCTATTGTTTGATTTGGTGAAATTACCACGATAATTAACACCAATTTGCTATTTGTTGCTAAAACCAAGGGTGTATGGGGAGCCTATGGGGAGCCAACGCTATCAGTCGTTCAAAAGAAATGGCGTTGCACATCACCATTATTGATATGAGCAAGATTTCAACTGCACTAAGAATGAGGTTTGTCACCAAGTAAGTCGAAGGGGCGGGCAAAACGCAGATCTCTTACAACTCTTCCTTTTGATAAAGTCATTGCTTGGTTTGATGGAGCAGCTCAACTAGATGGATCTCTTTGTGGGGTCGGGGGCCACATCTTCATCAATGTCCACACTTCTTACAGATGGACTCTGAATGGCGGACAAGGCACCAACACCAAGGCTGAACTACTGGGGGTGTGGGCTTCCCTTATCCTGGCTCAAAGGCTAAACATCGATGTGATGATACTCCTCGGAGACTCAAAAGTCATTATCGACTGGATAAATGACAAGGCTGACCTCCGATCAACAACTCTGGAATGCTGGAAAGAGAGAACTCTCGAAGCCACAAGACTGTTCAAGAGCCTCTCTGCCTCCCATATATACAGAGAAGACAATGCTATCGTGGACCATTTATCAAAATTGGCTTTATCCCGTCCTCTCGGTTTCTTGACTTTCTCCAGATGGGAGGATGGCAACAAGGGCCCCCCAACCTTACTCAAAATCTAAAGTGGAAGCCTTTCTGGATATTAGATCTATTTGGCAACAGAAAAATTGATCTGCAATAGGCTTAGTCCATTCGGCGACTTCCCAGGGACGGATTACAATCTGACTGGTTTTTTGATTTGGTAAATTTCCCGGATTGTCCATTTGGTGATCCTACTGTTTTATGAACTGGCCGCTGATATGCAAACAAGCCTATGTTCTTGTTTATTGACACTGCTGTGTAAATTTTTATATTATGTTGAATATATGGAGTAACTTTTCCGTGGAAAAAAATGAGCAAGATTTCACATATTTATTGGTCCTACCAATAATGGTTGAAAAAAATTAAAGCTTGTTGGTTTGGAGAAGTGTGTTGGACTAACCGTCACATTTTTGGGAATTGATCTTGTGGACTAACCACCACCTTAGGAACATGGGACTAACCGCCCACTCAAGGTGATGTTGTCGGTTTGGAAGTTTTCTAACACTTGCGATTTTTGGTGTAATGACATACCTTAACATGGTATCAGAGCCTTGGCCCAGGTTCAATTCCCTCGAGTTACATCAGAGGGGGGGTGCCCCACCTTTGGGAATTGATCTCATTTACTAACACCTACGGGTTTTGGTGTAATGGAAAACCTTAACAAAGTGATGTCCCAACACACAACACCATTGATTTGTATTATATATTAATATAAAAGTATAGTTACAGAGAACTTATGGGAACAATCCATCCCACATTCCCCCTTTCATCGAAGATTCAATTACTCTGATTCAACCCCAAGCTAGTATACGAGTACACTTTCCACTCTCGTACCTACCAAGTGGTTCATTCCACAACCTGATGTTGCATCCTCTTTTGCATGAGGGATACACCATGTACTAAGGCACTACCTATATGCGTGAATAACAGGGCTTACAACAAACCTAGGGAAATCAACTTGCCTATGGATAGATTTTTACAACTAGGACCAAAAAACTCTTTGGGGTATCGGGTACAACTGATCATGCACCCCTTCATTACAACATTTCATCACTTGGGTAGTCATCTTGCTCCATTTCCCATGTGATCTCTTGCCAACACCTTCTCTCCACCGCTTCATAGTGGGTTCTTATATTCAATAGTGACTTCGTACAAAATTTTTGTTACAGATTTGATCTTTGCGATTTCTTCGATGAACCATAGAAAACTTTAATCTCATTGCTGGAAAAAATTCTTGTGGACTTCCTTCTTCGACAACTAACCTTTCTTCACTTGGGATGTTTTCACCCAGGGGTTTTTCGACTTTCTTGTCTTCTTCGCTCCACTTCGATCCTTCCTTTATTGATTCACCTCTTGCTTCACTTCTTGCAACGATCTGTTGATCCTTCCTTTATCGCTCCTCTTCAATGATAGGTTTTCTTTCTTGCAACGCATCTTTTTTCTATTTAGTGTTTATGTCGATCCTTTCTTTCGCTAATGCATACGATCTATCAATTATTCACTTGGGATCTTTTCACCCAATGATGTTCTCTTGTATTTAATACTTCAAGCTTCTTGTTGACTGTATGGCAACGATTCTTCTTGCCTTGAAGACTTCTTGGATGGTACTGCGGACCAAATCCCTTCTTTGCTCCACACAAAAGCGCAATCTTTCTTAGAGACGAGAGATTTTTCTTGCTTTTTCACACCAATTTGATTTTGATCCAAATTGATCCAACCTCTTCAAGGCCACACAATCTTCGAGGCCACACTCCACCTCTGTGCGACTTGGATTCCTCACCCATCGTGCCCTTTTCTTGGCTTTACATGATCTTTAAAATCACATGACCGCATCTCATGCAAGTCGATCCTCTCACACAAAAAAATATGTGTTTTGACTTTACACAGCCTTTTAAAATTATAATAAAACATTTATTTTTATTTCCTTATGAATGCTAAAATAAATCTTACATCATTCTTGAAAATTAAAATAAAACCCACGTCCTTCTCTTTTAATTAAAATAATGCAACTTCTCATCTTCTCACATCTTCATGTCTTCTCCGCGGTTTCTCACGTCTCTTCTCACATCTTTGGTTTCTCATGTCTCTATGGCTTCCCCGCAATTTCTCATGTCTTCTTGACTTCCTATGCTTACTAAACCGCCCTTGGGTTTAACACTCCAAAGTTCGTTGTACACGATCTACTAGTCCTCTCTTATGTCGATCCTTTCTTGCTTTATCAGTTTTCTCTGTGCAATATTGCTTAATGGAAAATCCTTTCTTGCCTTATCTCCACACTAGCGTATATTGCTCCATATTCCTTTCTTTTCTTTATTTTTTTTTATATTAGACTACCTATCTTGGTCCATGATCCCTGGGTACCTAGGCCATATAATGAGGGAGTGAGGCCCAGATCGACTCTGATACCACTTGTTGGTTTGGAGAATTGATGCCCCAACATAAAACACCATTGATCTATATTGTATATTAATATAAAATTATAGTTACAAAGATGTTACATGACGTTAGTATAATTGATCAACTCCCTGTAACCGTAAACAACCTAATTAGAGATGTAATTACCTTGTTCTAACAAAGCTACAGTCCAGTGGAATGTGGTTCGACAACAAGTATGTGGTAGTTTTATGAAATTATCCCAGCTTTCATTCCCATTGTTTAATGCTTGCCTCTCTTATTTATGTTGTACCTGATATTAAAAAGGAAAAATAAGAAAAAGATTCAAGGTTATGAACCATCTGGACATTGATATTTTGAATACAACCTGAGTGGGCCTAATGGTTAAGAACATTTGTTTCCTATTAAGAGGTCACAAGTTCAAATCCAAAGGGGGTAGGGTATGTATACCTCCGTAGACTTTAGTAGTCAAATCCCTACGTGGAGGGATAACAATCATGGGAAAAAGGACACTACAAAATGTGATCCAAATGATGCATACACAAAAGTTCATGCTCGAATAAGTAGCTATTAAAACCATTCGCCACCATGTCTTCGACTAGAAACATTTCAAAACGAGCCTCCCTTTAAATTGGATTGCAAAAATAAAACATTGAGAGTATCGATATGGTCGCTTCTTTTCTAATCCCTATAGCCAGGAAAAACAATAACCACTGACATTATCAACGTTAATTAACATGTATCTTCTTATATACACAATCGACAATTAATGTTGAATTGGATGGTCGTTATTGTTCCAATTCCTATGGAGCATAATGGCATTGAGACCTTCCACAACCACATTTAAGTGGTTGGTGTACATATTCACAATCAACAATTAATGCTAAACTAGTTGGTCATTGTAGTTTCCCATACCTATGGAGCATAATCACATTGAGACCTTCCACAACCACATTAAAGTGGTTGGTGTGTGTGTGTGTGTGTATAGGTTAGATGATGGTTGGAGTTTCATTGGGGTTGGTAGTTATCATTTTTTTATTGTTATTATTGGCCTTATTGGCATGAGAATTATGGTAACTTGTGAAAAGGGTATGGATGGGACCACTTCTCTTAACCAATGTTATATGACTTATTAACCATAATGTTAATAGGATGCACCACTCTCTTGTGATTTCCTTCATTGGTATATTGGAACTTATATATATGGTGGACCACTTTTCTCAACCAATGTAGGAAAGTAATTTTTATATAGAAATCATGCATTAAATAATTTCAATAGAATATTACAAATTTAAGAAAGAGTAAGTTAAGAAGTTGACAAACTCACTCATTTTCATGTGGACACTTTTCCTTAATTTTGGCATGATTTTTTCCAAAAGTCATACTTCCACCTAATTGATTGAAACTTTGAGTATGGAACTTTGACTCTAGGAGTTTTGGAACATTTTAAAGTGGCAATTGCATGAGTTTTAAAAGATAGGTAATTAAAACAAAAAATTAACATAAAAGTTGAATTTTTCCACTTATTAACTAACTCCACTTAAGAATGTCATTGCAACGCTAGTTGAGAATTCTCTCTTCTCACTTATTATTCTAAAAGTTATGAATTGCATTAATTTATTGAATGTATAAAAAAATACTTACTAATTATGAAACACGATTTATTAATTATTCCTACTTGACGAACATACTAAATTGGGCATCCACTTGTAGCTTCAACTCCTCATTGATGCTCAATGTGGTGACTGCCAACATTTGTCTTACCTTTCAAAAATGTCTTTGGGCAATGCCTTGTTGCACACGTATGCAATTTGATATACAAATCCTCACTTCAACCTGAGCATATGCGACAAATTCTATCATAAAGTGATGATGTATATCTATGCATGTCACAAAAATGGTTGTGGCCACACTTTTTTCTTGCTTCAAATCTACTAATACTCAATGTCTCAAGCAAGTTGCTTGACATGTCGTTGAAGTTGTTGCAATGTATTCCACCTCTATTGTTGATAAGGATTTTGTTGATTGCTTCTTTGAAGACTGTTAGCGATCAAAATGCAATGGTATTTTTTAGAGTGTTTTCATCACTCTCTACTTGATTTATCATTTTCTTAAGTATTTTGGTGAGTATCTTAACCTCCAGATTCTTCATCAAGATCATGTTGATCACTTTTTCCCAGAAATCCTTTGGCTTCACCCTCTTGACCTGCAATACAAAAATGTTGCCCAAGATATTTAATCTGGAGCACATTCCTAGTTTTTATTTAGTTTTTATCAAAGGAGGAGTGTGCTTTAAAGTGGATTAACCCTAGTCTAAACCTAAAGTTCTAAGCATAAATCTATTGCATTATCCTAAGTCTAGAGTTTATAAAATCCACATGCCCCATTCTCATTCTAAGTCATGAGTCAAGCCAAGCCAAGTTAAGAGTCAAGTCACATGTCAACACTCCAATCTAAGATCAAGCATCGAACTCCATTTCACATGATTCATTAAAATTTAAGCCCGAAGGCTAGCTCCCACTCCAATGCTCCAAGTCTCATCTGACCCGCAACCACAACACACAAGTATAAACAAAGCATGTCACAAATGACAGCTTTCAAGGATGCTTGTCACATTCAGTTGCATGAAATTTGGTGATTAGGGGATTGGCAGCTCGACGCATGCAAACATAGTTTCTTGAGAGGCAGTGGTAGATGATTTTATCTATCATAAGCACAAACTATCAGATGTTCCATTAAAATCATGATGGTATCCAGCGTTCTCCTGCTCTCATTATCGTCTATATGAGATGTGCTCAGGTTAGATATCAATGCCCATAACAAAAATGAAATGTCTGTTGTCGATATACTGGAATTGAAACTATTATTTGGTACATCATCGGAGCAATTGCTTAAGGAGTTGTTTTTAGCAAGTGGAAAAGAGATGTGGTCCTTGACTGCCTCTTTAAGAAACAATGTTTCTTATGGAAAGATTGATTGTTCAAATAACAATTTGAGCATATCATTAAGATCTGCAGATTCAAATACCATTGTACGCACTCATATTGAATATGTGTCTGACCAAGCTAAAGTTGAGAGACTTATGGAAGTATCATCCAGAAGGTTCGGTGCTTATGCATTGTTTGATAGCAATGGTCGTAGAGAGCATTATCTAGTGAATCAAAATAAGTTCTCTGCATCTAACCAAGAAAGAGAGTGCCTCTTTGATGGTCTAATGGAATAAATATTACCCAAAAGCATGAAGAACATAGAATTCCAAAAATCAAAATTTCAAACTTTTCTACAATCAACTGCAGAGGATCCTATTCAAATCGAAAAACAATTCACTCATAAGGAATTTTCGGTAGATTATTTTGGTCCACAGAGGAGTTGTTATCTGTCAAATCCCCTGACTTTCAGCAACTTATTCTGCTCTGTTCTATACTTGTAAGCTACCGAAAGTGCAGAGATGGGCATAATGATAATGTATTCGCCTAGATCAGATTTATTTGCTACCAAATCACTCGAGGAGATTTTCAAATGCATCTTAACTCCAAAATAAATGAAGATGATTGTCATCCTTGAGAAGAACAACTGTCAAAACCCTAGAATTGGATAAGGGTTTGACTCCTTTTATATAGCATATGTTCCTATTAATTTGTAATTAGTTTGATATTATGTTATTCTTAGTATTTTCGATCCTTCCTTATAGGATCATAGTTTTTGATGTAAAGGCTATAAAGCCAAGGTTTACAATATTGTAATGAGGAGGGAAAAAAGTCCCGAGGAATGTGGTTTGACTTTGAGAATTTGTCTAGACTCTTTGTAAACATACCTTTGAGTACATATCAGAATCTAAGTTTATTTTGTTGTGGATGTTCAGACCTTCATCTCCTTTCTTTTCTGTACTTGTTGATGAATATTATGTTCATGTTTCCATGTTTGTCTAATGCCTGATAATTGTCATCTTATCACTGCATATATAGACTAGACTTACAAGTATTCTTTACTTGTTATAGTTGACCATTCATGTATGCTATTGTATGTATGTTTCTACTAGTATGATAAGTATTCTCCATACATTCACATCTTTATAAAACCTTTTGAGTAGTTGTGGTTGAAAGCCTTATCTATCTGAGTACATTCATATGTGTCTGAGTGAGTGATTTTATGAGAAAGTTACTCGACTTGATCCACCTATACATTATTCAAATCATTTTTAAGTTACCAAGCTCATTCCCTTTATAGTTAGGGAAAGACTCTTGGAGTGATAACAAAGACCATGAAATAACACTTAATCTAAAGTTGAAAGCATATTTTGAAGTACCTATATGATCATCAATAGACCCTGCCTAATTTCTATCTATGCAACAATTTCCAACCAAACCACAACCATTAAATGATCAAGTGTACAAAATACCTAAGTTGTGTGTACCATTGACATACCTCAATATTCTCTTCGCTACATGGAAATTTATCTCACTTGGACCCTGCATAAACCTTGAAACTAAACTCACTAATACATTATATCAAATCTAGTGTTGGTAAGATACACAAGATTTCCCACTAACCTCCTACAAACTACAAGATTATTTTTTGGTTGGCAACATCCTTAACTAATTTCTCACCCAAACTCATAGGTGTGCTAATTGGGTTAGAATTTTTCATTTTAAACTTATCATTTAAATCATCGACATACTTTTCTTGTGAAATATAAATGCCATCATTCAATTGACTAACCTCAAGTTAGTCATTGCTCCATAAACATCTCCTCATCCAATAAACCATTCAAAAACATTGATTTGACATCTAATTGAAAACATTTTCACTTAAATTGAGTTGTTGATTCCACAAGGCAATTTATAGTATTTAATATTGCAATGTGAGAAGTTTTTTCATTGTAACATATACTTGTTTTTTGTGAGTAACCTTTCACTACCAATCTTGCATTGTGCCTTTCAACTGATCCATCCACCTTATGCTTTGTTTTGTAGACCCATTTTTCTCCCATGACATCCTCACCTCGAGGGAGATAAACCGGTTTCCATGTTTCATTTCAGGTTTATGTTGCATCAATTTCCACATCCATTTCTTCACACAAACTATATGTTTCATTGCATCTTCATAAAATGTTGGTTCAACTTGAACTTAATAAACTAAAGAAAAATTAACAATATCATCTTTATTTTGAATCTTGAGTCTTTTGATGAGTCTTTTGAGTCTTTTGTATATGACACCCTCCAAAAACATCCTCTTTGTTGCTTTGCAATACCCTTAAATTGTTTGACAAAGCTGAGAGCTTCTAATTTATCTTCAAGAAAGAATACCCGTGTTTTGATTGAATTCATGATCAAAGGTAATGAAAAAACTCACTTTCCAATACAGTTTGTTTGAATTGGGTCGCCTATATATGCATGCACTAGCACATGAGGCACCTTGGCTCTCCATGATCTTCCTATAATAAAGAGTCTCAAGTGTTATTTCCAAGAATGCAACCTTCACATACTTGATCCTTCTACAACATTTTTGACAACCCATTCACCATATGTTTCTTGTAAATAAAATGCAAACCATTGAGATTTAAATGGCCAAACTTTGTATGTCACAACTAAGACTCTTCATCCAAGAGAACTTTCAAAACTCATGGAATTCCATTTGTAATATATTTAGGGGAAACATCTTGTCAAGAGTGATAAGTTCATAAGAATCCAATTTTGAGACAAGACATACAGTCTCTATGTTTGTAGAAAAACTATTCTAGCATGTGGAAGACATAAGTGTATTCCATATGAAGACTAGATCAAAGGTGTGCAAGATTAAGCATTGAATTGGAATAGTGGTCCAACTCTTGAAGGCATTGAAGACAACCAAGAGAGGCATTCATTTTTCTTGTTGACACTCAAAAACAATGAAACAACTCATAATCCTTTGGGTGTTTCCAATCAATTACATTTCTAACTAAGCAATAGTGGGTTTGTTGATTTCCATTGCTAACTAGTTGTTGTGTGTAGGCTACATTGAGAACAAAGGCTTAACAACCCTACAAAAGACATAGTTAGTGTTACACACATAATTTCATCAAGAACCTAGGTCTTGTAGCCATTATGAACACTGGGAACACACTCAAAACAAAGAAGAACATAGAAGAACAAATATCCTTTTACAGGGCCTAGGATAGAGGCCTATTAGCCTTTATGAAGGCATAAAACTCTATGCAAGATAGAGAATAGAGATCATAAACAAACTTCCATAGAGGATCCATGTTTTTGAAGAAAGTGGGATATAAGTCCCTCATTTACGGATAATAAGGTATCAAATAGTTAAATCCTTGACAATGACGAAAACATTACATACCTTGGCATGGGTAAGGAAAGCAGAGAGTGATTGGAAGACTTGATGGCCACCAATACTCAACTTCAAGAAGAGAACCAACACTTAAAGGATCAAGTCAATATGTTCAACCAGAGGATGACAAAGATTGAAGAAGCACCTTGAGTCCTCTGCCAAATTACTTCCATTTCTTAGAATAAATTTGAATATCACCAAGAATCCCTCACTATGATCATGGTAGATTGGGACAAGCATAGAGTACAACTTGTACACATTGGAGAGAAGGTCATTCATTTGGATATATGGAAAGAATATAAGCTCACATATATGATGGGTGAGTTGCAACAAGAGTTGGTAGAGAAAGAGGAGGTCTTGGAAAAGATCCAAGCAACTGTCCAAGAGCACCACAAAGAAAGGCCACCTTCCATTGCCACTGCATCAACCAATACCATGAGTCAGGAAATTATGGTAAGTTGACCTTCCTTAAAATTTTCACAGGATCATTATGGTGAATTTTAGAACCATTCCAAAGGAATTGGTTCCAATTCTTAAGGTAGATGGGTTATGATGGAAAAGGGATAGGAAAGAGAAGATAAGGCATCATAAGCCCCATTGTAGCTACATCCTGGGTCAATCATGAAGGCCTAGACTTTGATGGAAGAGTGAAAAATCCCATGACAATGAAGACCATTTTTGTAAAGGATAAAGACATGATAGAGTTTCCCTGCTCATCACAAGAAAGAGTAGCAATACATGAATCCCACTACCACATTAGCCTTCTTGTGGTAGATTGAATAAGGAAGGAGAGGAGAAGATATTGAAGATTCATCCTACACCATCACTTAGAAGAAGAAACAAGCCAATCATCCATGGCAAGAAGACAAAGAAGACCAAGAGGTCTTCCTCAAACAATACATACCTTGTTTTCCCCTACTGCAAGAGGAAAAGCCACAATACTGTCAATTGTTGGTATTAAGAGGCTAACTCATTTTGCATGAAGGAATACCATCTAGAGGCATCTTGTCAGGAGAAGAAAGAAATATTCCATAAGCCTAAATGTTTTAAGAGGAAGAAGGACAAGAAGACTTCTCTAATACAACAAAAAACTGAGAGGAACAAGAAAATGCATATCTCAAGCAGTCCATACCATAGCACCAAGAAATATTTCCACCACTAAAATTTGAGTGGACATTGGGAAGCAAAGTGTTGGTGACTTCATCAAGAACTTCACCCTAGAAACTACACAGCCAAGAGAAGACATGGAGACTGAAGATTGAAGAAGATAGAGAGTTGCTTGCATCTATAGTCAGAGGAGCATAAGCTAGCCAAGAAGCTAAAGCAATATAGGAGTTTAGTGACACCAACAAGATAGACAACAAGTTGATGCCAAGGGTAGCCACAATCAAATTCTTGTTTTCAATATTACATCTGATGAACCCCTTCTTGGAGATGTGTCAAATATTGGTGCATGGAGGTTGATGACCTTGGGGGTGTTTTGGAGAACTCCATGATGTGCTTGTAAACATGTGCTGGTATTAGAGGGTTTTTTCCATGAAGGGAAGCAATTGATCCTAGCAAGAGAATGCATACCACATTTCCTCTTGAGGATTTTTTGGGTCATGGAAGCATGCTGGGGTCACATTGAAAAAACACAAACCAACATTCAACTTGGCTTCGTTGACTACTAAGATATATTGTCTCCAAGACAAAGAGAGATGTGAATGGATGCTGAGAGTATAATTCAGATCTAGATATTTCTTAGAGCTACGAGGAAGTAAGAATACTTCTACATTGTGGGAGCAAGTGAGCCAATAAACAGAGCTAGATCCATAGCCAGGATTAGATATATCAGCCAAAGCCACGAACCAAAGCTAGTAGTTAGATCCATGAACTACAGCTAGAGCTAGAATTAGAGCCACGTTCTAGAGAAGAAAACATAAGCCACATTGATATATATTGGTTTCCTTGAGATTTTGGAGACCAAAAAGCCTCTCAATGTGGAGGTGTGAGGTGTGTTTCGAAATGGATCTGAACCAACAAATGGTTGTAAGAATCAATACTTGCAAGTTTAATCCAACAATTTATGAAGGTTAGAAAACATTGTAAAACAAATTAAATGTAAAATTTGAAAAATATAAACGTGAGAGGAAAAAATTAATTAAATGGAAATGAAATAAATAAAATGGGAGAGCAGGCTGAGGAATGGGAAATGAAGGGTCATGGATGTTGGTCTTCCCCTTACCCCCTAGCTCTCCTTGTTTCCTCCTTCACTTTCACTTTCAATGGGTCTTTTGGTCAAGAGAGGAAGATGCACTGAGAGCCATGAAAGCAATGTAACTAAAGATTTCTAGAATGAAATACTTAGCCCCCATTCAAAGCTAGTTTTCCCATTTGGGTTTCTAGTATAAAATCCCAATGTCAATTATGTGTGTGAGTTTATTGCTTTGTGATGAAATTTTATTATAGTTTCATATTAATGTTTGTGCATTTTGACAAATCCATATGGCATGATTAACTCACTATTATGTTGTATTAACTAGGGAATTTAGTTTTGTTCTATGTGACTTTATGGAAGTGGAAATCAATGGCTCAATTAGATGAGTTAAAGGATTCTCCACTTGGAACCATATAATTCAAGTAGATACTAGCAATATATTATGTATAATGGTGAATCAGTGGTTGAATTTGGTTGCTATCAATTATTTGTTTACTTGCAACCACTAGAGAACTTAGTCTCTCCATCTATCATCTAAGGGAGATCAAGGATTGTGGAAACAGAGATGTTGCAAGTATATCTGAAGTTGCTAATTTGGGATTTTATGGTTGTTAGAGAATTTTTTCTCTCTTAGAGACTTCCATCACTTTCCCTAAGTTGAGATTCATTTTTGGCTAAGCGTTTCACCTTCACTTAGATTGTCCCTATGATCTAGGGGATCAAATTTTGCTCAAAAATTCAAAGTGCTCGGAATCACTTCAAATCGAACGGGAGCGTAGGCCTTGTCGTTATGAACCCAACACAACTCGTTTGGGTTCAAACAGATGTCGAGAGCGAGAGATATCACGTTCTGTTCAAAATGACAAACAGGTAAAAAAAAGGGATGCTGACTGTATAGTCCGTACGGCTGTTGACGTGGCAGTCCGTACGACACGTGGCAGGGCTGAGTGGAAGACAGTTGGAAGATATGGATGAATGACATTACGACACGTGGTAGTATTTGGTTGGTTGTATGGTGCCACGTGGCCCAGTCATGGGCTACCATGTGGCACCTTGTTATTGGTTGCTTGTTTAAAATTTTATTGGAGTCCACCGAATTCGACCCTGTGACCTCCACCCACATGTATAGCCTTTGCAAAGTATGCGCTACCAACGTGCCCCACTGTATTCCTTGTTATATATATGGATTAAAATAAATTTAAGTTAGAGTTGTTGTGTGGTCGGTGCAGGGGTCTGGGCTGGGGCTTAGCCCCAACCCCCGGTCGCATGACCATTTCCATATGACCATATCGTGGGTACCACGACCACCAGTTGGCATGCGCGTTTTGGTTTTTCATGTGGGTTAAACGGTTATAACTCCCGCCACTTGTCACGACTTTACTTTCTCTTAAAGTTTAGCCCCGTTTTGAGTTTGTGCGTGGTCACATGGGCCACACAACCATAGCCTTGGCGGTTAGGGGCTAGGTGTGCCCGTAACCATCCTACAGTTCACACCATTTGTGCGGTTGTGCCCGGTGCTAAGTTTTAACGCTTAAATATGCATGGGGGCTAGGTTGAGCCAACAAGGGTGCAATTAGTCGATGTAGAGACAACAAGTTTGAAGGGGGACTTCCAGGAAGCCTATCTTCTTCAATTTTTGGTTAAACGAGGTGCCGAAAAATCCCAGCTAGGGGTTTTTGGATGTTCTAGAACCATTGGAGCCATCTATTTGGCATTTTGAGCATTGTAAAGCACATTTTTGAGCACTTTGAGAAAATAATACAAAAGATCCATTGGAAGTTGGTCCAGGAGATGTAGCCCAAGAGAGGGGTGAACTCCTTTATCATTTGTTGTGTTATGTGTTTTCTATTCACTGTTTATTGTTGTTGTTTATATGCATCTTGAATGAGTAATTTCCATAAAAGTTGTGTTGCAAATTGATCCATTTGCATTTTAACACATAAAATTAAACTTGGAAATAATTTGAAGAATACAAGTCTTCTTCATTTTTAGATCAAGTTGGTATCAGAGCATAGGTTTTTGAAGACTTGATTATTTGCAAGTGTTTTGTTTTCGGATGCTCACAAGGTTGAAACTCACAAGAGGAGAAGGTCAACTTGTAGAGCCAAGTTCTCATCCTTCAAGGAGGAATCTTATATCATCACCGCAAGTTTCAAGGAGGCATTCACCA
>JZKD02S0666236.1:0-16457 GCA_000966675.3 Picea glauca | reverse complement strand
AGACGAGACATGACAAGCATCGTGTTGATCACAGTTTCCAAGTTGGAGATGAAGTTTGGCTTTACATCAGTAAGGAGAGGCTTAAAGGAGAAGGTAAAAAGTTGAAACCAATTCGCTATGGTCCTTTCAAGATTATCGACAAGATTGGTAACAATGCCTTTCGTTTAGATTTTCCTCCTTATATGCAAATGTATGCAGTTTTTAATGTTAAGAATTTGAAATTGTATGAGCCTCCTTTGATTGATGATCAATGAGAGCATGTTTAGATTCCTTCTATAGATGATTTTTCCCTAGAATATCTTACAGAACTGCATGAAGACACAATCCTTGACAGGAGAATGTGAACTTCAAAACAAGGAAATGTGGAGTATCTTCGAGTTGGTCTTAAAGGTACAAATCCAAGAAAATCCAAGTGGATTGAGGTTGGAAAGGTGAGGGAGCTATACCCTCATCTTGAGATAGACTAAAAATAGTCTTTTGGAGGTCCAAAATCTTTCCAATGGGGAGGTGTGATCCAGGGGATCAAATTTTGCTCAAAAATTCAAAGTGCTCAGAATCGCTTCAAATCAAACGGGAGCATAGGTCTCATCGTTATGAACCCAACGCAATTCATTTGGGTTCAAATGGACGTCGGGAGCGAGAGATATCGCATTCTGTTCAAAATGACAAACAGACAAAAAAAAGGGATGCTGACTGTATAGTCCATACGGTTGCTGACGTGGCAGTCCGTACAATACGTGGTAGGGTTGAGTGGAAAACAGTTGGCAGATATGGATGAATGACATTACGACACGTGGCAGTATTTGGTTGGTTTTACGGTGCCACGTGGCCCAGTCATGGGCTGCCACGTGGCACCTTATTATTGGTTGCTTGTTTAAAATTTTATTGGAGTCCACCGGATTCGACCTCGTGACCTCCACCCACATGTATAGCCTTTGCAAAGTATGTGCTGCCAACGCGCCCCACCATATTCCTTGTTATATATATGGATTAAAATAAATTTAAGTTAGAGTTGTTGTGTGGTCGGTGCGGGGGTCTGGGCTGGCGCTTAGCCCCAGCCCCTGGTTGCATGACCATTTCCATAAGACCATATCGTGGGTACCACGACCACCAGTTGGCGCATGCGTTTTGGTTTTGCATGTGGGTTAAACGGTTATAACGCCCGCCACTTGTCACGAATTTACTTGCTCTTAAAGTTTAGCCCCATTTTGAGTTTGCGCATGGTCACATGGGCCACACGACCATAGCCTTGGCGGTTAGGGGCTAGGTGCGCCCATAACCGTCCTACAGTTTGCACCGTTTGTGCGGTTGCACCCGGTGCTGAGTTTTAACGCTTAAATATGCGTGGGGGCTAGGTTGAGCCAACAAGGGTGCAATTTGTCGATGCAGAGACAAGTTTGAAGGGGGACTTCCATGAAGCCTATCTTCAATTTTTGGCCAAACGAGGTGCCGAAAAAGCCCAGCTAGGGGTTTTTGGACATTCTGGAGCCATTGGAGCCATCTATTTAGAATTTTGAGTATTGTAAAGCACATTTTTTAGCACTTTGAGCAAATAATACACAAGATCCATTGGAAGATGGTCCAGGAGATGTAGCCCAAGAGAGGGGTGAACTCCTTTATCATTTGCTATGTTATGTGTTTTTTTTCACTGTTTATTGTTGCTGTTTATATGCATCTTGAATGAGTAATTTCCATAAAAGTTGTGTTGCAAATTGATTCGTTTGCATTTTAACACATAAAATTAAACTTGTAAATAATTTGAAGAATACAAGTCTTCTTCATTTTTAGATCACCCTACTCATGGGCTACAATTTTATCAGTATTTGGGTGAATTTCACTTTTCTGTGCGTCATACGACCTCTACAGACTAGGAACATAACGTTGTTGAGTAAAATTCCTTTACCCACACATTGTATTGAAGGATATGAGCACTAATGGAATTAAATGACAGATGAAAATCACACCCGAAGAAACTCAAATTTTGTCTAAAAAAATTTCCCAATGGAAATCTTTGCACTGTAAAGATAAAAAAAAAAAAGCCCTCTATTTTTTTTTAAATGCTCTGTTTTAAAAAATGCTACAACATATTAAGTAAGAGCTCTCTCTTGCATAAAAAAAAACTACAAAATATAACTACAACACCTATTTGTTACATAAAAACACAACAAATAAGCAACAACATATCTTTGTTATAAAAAATCTATGTTGCATAAAAACAACTCTGCCTGTTACACAAAACAAAAGCTACAACAAAACAAAAATTAACAGATTCGATCCTTTCTCAGCATGCATGAGAGAAAAAAAACTATAATTTAAATAACACACAGCACAACTACGTTGAGGGCCAGTGCAATTGTTTAGGGGAAAAAACGTGGAAAAATAGTTCAAACACTTGGAAGTTTTTAAAATTACACCTGAAGTTTAACAACCATCCAGATGATTAACAAATGCCTAAAAACTAGGCATCAGTTATTTCAATCTCCCCCTTGATGTCAAGTTTTTTAATTCCCAACAGTAGTCTAAGATTTGTTAATTTATCCTTTGGAAGAGCTTTAGTGAAAATGTCTCCAAGATGGTCTTCAGATCGAAAAAATTCGAAAGAGATGAATTGTTGTTGTACAAGATCTCGAATGAAATGATGTCGAATATCAATGTGTTTTCTCCTACTGTGGAATATCGGATTCTTCGTCATGGAGATTGTGCTTTGATTGTCACAATAAACTTTGATTGGATTTTTTACTTTCATTCCCAAGTCTTGAAGCAATCTTTCCATCCAAATGGCTTGTGTACTTGTTGATGATGTTGCAATATACTCTGCCTCGGCTGTAGATAGAGAAACAATGGGTTCCTTTTTGTTGCTCCAAGAAACAAGATTTCCTCCAAAGAGAAAAGCATATCTAGAAGTGCTCTTTCGATCATCCAAGCAACCTGCCCAATCTACATCTGTGTATGCTACAACATTGGAATCATTAGTAGCATTATAAAACAATCCAATTTTTTTTTACCACTTACATATCCGAGGATTATTTTGGCTGCCCGCCAATGAGAATCATGAGGTTGATGCATGAACCTGAAAACCAGACTCACAACAAACATGATGTCTGGTCTAGTGGTTGTCAGATACATAAGACCCCCAAGCAAAGATCTATAAAGACTGGAATTGCAAAGTGGAGTTTCATCTTCCTTCATCAATTTACTCCCAACAACTACGGGAGTACTCACATGTTTACAAATTTTCATGTTAAACCTCTTCAACAAGTCTTCAACATATTTGGATTAACCAATGGATATACCTGCAGTTGTTTGTTTGATTTGCATACCCCAAAAATATTGCATTTCTCCTAAATCAGACATCTCAAATTCATATTTCATTGCCTCTTTGAACTCCTTCAAAAGTGAGGGTGAGGTGCTCATAAAAATTAAGTCATCTACATATAAGCAAACAATGATGAAATCTGATCCCACAACCTTTTTGTACAATGTACTCTCAGAAGGACATTTAACAAAGCCGTGATCATGAAGATAGTTATCAATTCTAGAGTACTAAACTCTAGAAAGCAGATTTAACATCCATTTGATAATCTGTTAAATTTAACTGAGATGCAATGGAAATAAAAGTTCTTACAGTTTCAAGTCTTGCTACTGGAGAAAACGTTTCCTCATAGTCAATGCCTTCTTGTTGCACATATCCTTTTGCAACTAAATGTGCCTTATGCTTTGAAATACTTCCATCCATATTAAATTTTAGCTTGTAAATCCACTTTACACCAATAGTGGATTTTCCATGAGGAAGATCAACTAACTCCCATGTATCATTTTTTTCAATATGTGACATTTCATCTTCCATGGCTTGCACCCATGGCTCATCAGTGCAAGCTTATTTAAAATTAAAAGGTTCAACATGGGCAAAAGAAAAAAGAGCGAAATTATCACCAACATACCTAGATGTCTTATATATCTCCTTCAAACTTCTTGTTTTTCTAGGAGGACTAGATGAAGATGTTGATTGTGTATGAACATTAGATCTTGTTATCAGAGAAGATGAAGATGAACTTGATGGAGAACTCCTTCAAGGTGAGCCCACATTTGTTACATTAGAGGTATGCAAAGACTGATCATTTTTATCATAAATTAAGTTTTCAATATGTGGAGTAAGCACTTTATCTTCTCCTTTATTATTGTGATAAACTCCCCCTTCATCAAAGATCACATCTCTACTAACATAAAGTTTATTAGTAAGTGGATAAAAACACCTATAAGCCTTGCTTTCTTCTGAATATCCAATGAAAATACATTTCACTGATTTTCCATCTGATTTATGTCTTTGTTCCAGGAATGTGAATAAAGCATGCAGACCCAAAAATTTTCAGACGAGAAATATTTGGTTTTCTACAAAACCAAGCTTCATAAGGAGTAGATTTTTTTAACATATTTGTAGGACTTATGTTGAGGATATATGTATCTTTATGGACTACATCTTCCCAATACATATTTTACAAACTCATTTTTTTAACATACGTCTAGCCATTTCTACAATTGTTATGTTTATTCTCTTTGCTACTCCATTTTGTTGAGGAGTATATGCAATAGTTAACTCCTTCTTGATGCCATGTAACCTGCAAAATTCTTTGAATTCATTAGAGGTGAAGTCTCCACCTCGATCAGTTCTCAAGACTTTCAAATTTCTCAAGACTTTCAAATAGTATCCACATTCCTTCTCAACAAGTGCTTTAATTTTTTGAAAGCAACTAAAATCTTAAGACTTCTCACTTAAGAAATAGACCCAATACATCCTTGAAAAATCATCTACAAAGAGAAGAAAATACATATTCTTTCCAAGAGATAAGGTCTGCATGGGGCCATAAATATTTGCATGTACTAAGGCCAAAGGTTCACTTGCTCTAAAATGATGATGAGGAAAGTTATCTCTATGTTGTTTCCCTTTTTCACAACCTTCACATATCTTATTATTGGGTTATATTAATGAAAGAAAACCTCTTACCAAATTATTCTTTTACATGAAGGAAAGAGATCCAAAATTAAGGTGCCTAAGCCTTTTGTGCCATAACCAAGACTCATCAACCGAGGACTTCAAGAAAGCTTCTTTTGGTTCCATACTTAACAAAAACATCCTATTATCTGTCATAGGAACTTTGGCAACAAGGCCTTTGTTGTTAAAAATCTTACAAAACTTTCCTTAAAAAAAAATCTTGTATTTTTTAGAATTTAGTTGCCCTATGCTAATCAAGTTATGCTTTAAAGTTGGAACAAAAAAAGTATCATGTATATACATAATACTTCCATCTTTAACTTTTATGGCAAGGGTACATTTTCCCCTTACTTCTGCCTCATTATCATTTCCAAAGTTTACTCTTCCCTTCACACTCTCATCTAACTTTACAAATAGATTTTTGTTTCATGTCATGTGAATTGAGCAACCACTATCTAAATACCTTACAAAATCATATTTGGCATAAAAAATATTACATGTGAGAAACAAAGTTTGTGAGTTCTCACTTTCATCTTTACTAAAATTCGCTTGAGCAATGTCTATTTTCTTCTTAAAATAATAGCTTTCAAGGTGACCATCTTTATTACAATAGATGCAATGAAAGTTACCTCACCTAGGGTTGTTTCTTCTTCCTCTACCACGGCCTCCTCTTCCTATGGCTCTTCCACGACCTCTACCTCCTCTATTTGATGATGAAGAAAAAGTAGAAGCACCATTCATGGTAGTGGACGATTGTTTCTTCTTGTCGTCAACCTTCAACTTGCTCTGAAAAGCTTGATCCTGGGTTTCCTCATTCTTTTTTACCCTGTCTTCATGTACTTGAAGGCTTCCAAACAGATCATCAAGGGTTAGCTATGATAAATCCCTTGACTCCTCTATAGCAATAGTGATGGGATAAAAATTGTTAGGAAGACTTTTCAAAACTTTTTCAACAATCCTCCTATCTTCAATAGATTCACCATGAGCATGAATAACATTCACAATATTTTGAACTCTAGTAATAAAATATTCAACACTCTCATTTTCTTTCATGGTAAGAGATTCAAAATCTCTTCTTAGCATTTGGAGTTTGACAATTTTTACCTTAACAGATCCCTTGTATGCCTTCTCCAAGGTTTCCCAAGCATCATGGGACTTATTACATTCTACAATCTTTGGAAACACTTTTTTGTCAACTCCAATTTGAAGGATGAACAGAGCTTTGACATCCTTTTTTATGTTCTCCTTCAATTCTGCCTTATGATCAACAGAAAGAGCATTGTAGGAAGTCTGATCATCTGGTTCTGTTTAATCTATAAAAACAAGCACCCATAAATATTGTGAGATGATCTAAGTTCTCATCTTCACACACCAATACTCATAAATTTCCCCACTAAATAGAGAAATATGGTAATGCACAACATTTGAAGTTTGGGACATTTTCTCCTTCTCCAAATTAAAAAAAATGTTGTGATCAACTTGCTCTGATACCAATTGAAGGATCTGAGCACGAATGGACTTAAATGACAGATGAAAATCACACCCAAAAAAACTCAGATTCTACCTAAAAAAAATTCCCAATGGAAATCTTTGCATTGTATTTAGACAAAAGAAACACTGTGTTTTTTTTAAATGCTCTGTTTTAAAAAATGCTACAACAAATGCTACAACAGATTAAGTAAGAGCTCTCTATTTGATAAAAAAAAAAACTACAAAAGATAACTACATCACCTCTCTATTACATAAAAATACAACAAATAAGCAACATCATATCTCTGTTATAAAAAAAAATCTTTGTTGCATAATAAAAGATCTGCTTGTTGCACAAAACAAAAGCTACAACAAAATACAAATTAATAGATTCGATCCTTTCTCAACATGTATGAGAGAAAACAAACTATAATTTAAATAATACACAACACAGCTGCGTTGAGGGCCATGCAACTGTTTAGGGGAAAAACATGGAAAAATAGTTCAAACACTTAACAGTTTTTAAAATTACACCTGGAGTTTAACAACTGTCGAGATGCTTAACGAGTGCCTAAAAACTAGGCATAAATTATTTCATGTACAACCCATCCATACGTTGTACGGTCGCTCTAATTGAGTGACTTATCTACTGGTCGATTTTCCCATCTCTTCTTGGGCGATTTTCCTCTCTGGTCGAATTAATTATCCCTCTAGTCGATTGGAATCCCCTCTGGTCGATTTCATTTAGCTTGGTCGACTCAAAATTTCCTCGTCAATTGATCTTCTTGTTGTTTGTTGGCCACTACACAATTTCTTAAGCCTCAAGATTGAATGTAAAGTACCCTTGTCAACATATTGAGCGAAATATGTCTATTATCAGGTACAAGCACAATATGTCGTTTCGAGAATCATACTAGGCTTGTGTGGCATAGTTCATTAGCTCCATTTGGTGGGGTTTCATCTTTGTTGGTGATTTTGAAGCTTTGGAGTCTGACTATGTCTTTTCTGAAGTTATTTCAAAATCACGATCTAGAAACCAATAGACTTTTCAATGCATTCAACATATAAGTTTATGCTCAAAGCCTCTGAGAATATGATATGAAGTAAATAAATGTTGGCCTTTTCCTCCACTTCCAGGTTTGATGCAAAGGATATTTGGGGAAATCCTAGATGCTTTTTTTCCCACCACTTGAAGTTCTTAGATACAGATAGTGGAAGTGCTCATAATGTCTCAAAAAATGCCTTTATACAGATAGCTCGAATGAAAATAAGATGAAAATAAGAATCAATATGGACCTCATAATAAAATAATAAATGCTTTAGGTCCAACATATACTTGTCTATCTATATCAAAATTTTGAAAATAAATCTTAACTAAAATATTAAGTTTAAATAATCTTTATTAAAAATTGTATTAATAAGATAAATTAATAAGTTTAAATATTTTTTAATTATTATGATGATAATGATGATTAACGTCCACTAAGATCGAATTGGTCTATCGGACCTTAAGAGGGTAAGTGATTACTTGTGATTCTTTAGAATTTTGTTTCTGTGCTTGAAAAGCATTAAGAGAAGCTTTCCAAGATCACCATACTTTTGTTGAGTTAAGAGGTTAGGAAGGTTGGTAGTGTGACAAATATTTTGAAAATGAGATCTAATATGGGTATAGGGTGGACAATCTAAAAGAAAGTGTTTTTCATCTTCAATCTTCTTAGTGTCACAAAGGTGACACACTCTTTCATCCCATGGCATTTTAGGAATTGACCAACGCTCAATTTCACTATGGAGCTCGTGAGAATTTGTTCTTATCTGAGCAATGCTTATTTTTTTCTTTACACTTGGCAAAATAGATAGACAATTTTGATCTTCTAGATTAGGGTTGATTACATCTTTATAATACCTTAATTTTCTTTTTTCCTCTAACTCTTTATCACACCACATTTTATCCTTAAATTTTGATTTGATGTTTTTTTTAATAGTATCTTTATTCTGCAAAATGGTGTCTTCCATGATTCCCCAATAGTTTAGCCAAGACCAGGCATCTTTATGCCATCCTCACTTGAGTCGATGGTGGTTATGACTCAATTTTGAAGCAATTTTAGGAAACCTCTTGTCTTCCATGTTGTTTAACTTGTTCTTATGCATTAGGTATCTAGTCATATCCATGCTCTCAATGGGGAAGAGACTTGTTTCTAAGAGGAGGATGGGATAGGGTGTATTTCCTTTAATTTTGAGATTATAGGTTATAAAATTCTTTTGTATTTGCTCTATCTTTCTCCAGGATTCACGAGAGATACTACAACCCCAGATTTCACATCCATAAAGAATAACAGGTGTAACAAGAGTCTCAAAGAGGAGTTTCTTCTTATCCCAACTCCAAATATCACCCGATTTACAATTGTTTTCAAGCCCATAATAATCTTTCCATCCCCCAATAATCTTTTTCTCAATGTTATAATTCCAATTGAGGTTGTGGTGAACATCAATTCCAAGATATTTGTATGAAGTCACTTCCTCCAAGTTGTTGTTTTCATATATGAAGGTATCATAAGGGATCTTATTGGATTTAATAATCATGACCTTAGTATTATCGGTATTAATAGGCATACCCATATTGGAGCAAAAATACTTGAGGATTCTTAGTTGGTTTTCAAGATCATGGGGACTCCTTGCCATAAGAACGATATCATCGGCATAAAGAAGAAGATTGATGACTATACCATTGAGGGTAGGGCCGACACAACCTGGTTTTTCCAAGCAATCTTCTAACTTGTCAATGTAAATGCCAAAAAGGGTAGGGGACAAGGAACAACCTTATTTGACTCTGATATTGTAGTTAATCTCTTTTGACGAGCCCTCAGTTTTTTAAACTTAGAAATAACATTCTCATACATCCTTATTGCAGCAACCCTCAACTCGAGAGGAACTTTAATCTCTTCCAACCTATTCCAAAGGTTTTTCCTAGGAACCATGTCAAAAACTTTTCTAAAGTCAACAAAATAACAAAAAATATTCGTTTTAGTATTGCAAAACTCCTCTGCAATGGTCCTAAAGGTAACAAGATGGTCAACAATTGAATGATATCTCCTAAACCCGGTCTGGCCTTTAGCTCTTTTACCGTGACTTTCTAGCCAAAGGCTAATCTTCTTTTCCAAAAGAATTCCATAAAGCTTGGCTAAAATCGGGCTAATCATAATGGTCCTATAATTAGAGGGAATGTTTCTATCCCCATTTTTAAAAATAGGAACAATGAGGCTTTGCATCCACGGTTTAGGGAAGCCTTGCTTGACTGCTAAATTAAAGAGCTTGTGTATGTGAGGGATAAGGATTGGCCCTCCAATTTTAAAATTTTTAGCTTGGTATCCTTCAATGTCCTTAGCTTTCCCATTTGCAAGCCGCTTAACCCCAAACTCTATGTCATCTAAAGTTTAAATATTTTTTTAATTATAATTTTTATTAAAAAATATATATGAGTTAAATACACAGGGATCCCTTGCAAGGACATTGCGTAGGACCAACAGAAAGAACGAAATCCCAACCCCAGCTCCGAATGATCCCAACATCCTTAGGTTTCTTTGGTTTTTTTATGTTTTCAGACAGTTTAGTTTACTGGGTTCCAGCCCTGCATGGCTTCCTAGCTTCTAGGCTTAACACAATTTTGTTTTTACAATTTTTGACAATTGCATGGACAATGAGAAACTCTACGCCAGGTGGCAACATTGGTATCCCACCAGGGCGATGTTGCCACGGTCTCTCAGGATATTCCTCCATTTGTAATTTTTGCTCTTTATCAGGCTTCAATATATTATTCTAACTTACAAAAAAAAAATTACTAGTTTAGTTTTTTATCAATATTATTATAGATTTTTAAATTTGGATTATTAATTTTAAGGATGGAAATTTATATTAAAATATAAAAAATTGGATTAATGTGTAAAATATGTTAAATGTTTAGCAATATTTTCATAAAAATATTCAAATTTATAAGGATTTTATATAGTTTTTATAAAATTTTGAGTATTTTTAAGGTGAAATAATTTATTTTACGGAATTTGGGCCAACAGTTTTTTGAAAAAATAGAAATTGACTCATTTTTTTTTTTATGAAAAACCATGAAAAATTAACCCATTGAGCCCTTTTACTTAATTTTTACAAAATTAATTATGAACCAATCAAACATCTTTAAAAAATTAAAATCACTTTCCTTAAAATTTATTTAAATGAAGAAAAAATAATAAAAAATTTGCCAGCCACACTAGATGGCGACTGTAATTCATGAGTTGACGCTGCCAAAGTGAAAGAAAACAATAAATTCAGCGGTGTGTGGTGTTGTGAGTGGGGTCACATGTAAGATTATGAATTCGTCAGAATGGGTGAAATTACCACAATAATTAAAACCAATTTGCTATTTGTTGCTGAAGTCAAGGGTGTGTACTATTAAAGGAGCCAACGCGGGCCTTTTTCAATGTTCGGTAAAATGATGCTGCACATCACCATTAYTGCCCTTAGCAGGATTTTACATATTTATCAGTCCCACGATAAGAATCTTTGAAAAGGATTCAAGCTACGGTCCGTTGGGACGAGGTTCCGAAGTAAGCAGGTTTGACTTGTCCCGTGAGTCCAGCGCGATTGGTAATGACAGGACCTTCCTCCAAGTGTTGGGAGGAGGTCTCGAGGTCAAACCCTGCTGGGTCTCCGGGACGAAATTTGTAATGGCTGCTGTGCTAGACTGGATACAGTGAATGTAAATGATAAAAAAAAAAGCAAGTTTGACTTTAGTGTAATTATCCCAGCTTTCATTCCCAGAGTTTACATGGTACCGATATTAAAAGAAAAAGATGAATACTACAAACCATCYAAACATTTATATTTTGAGAATATAATAAATTTGCAATACATTAGCAATAGGGAAGCAATAAATATTATATTTTTTAAATTTCTATGGTTGTGTTCTTTTTTAATCAGTTTTGTTAGAAATTGGTTAATAATTTAAAAGAATGCATGAGATTGTAGAAATCACTTTTTGGTGGGTTAGAGATTTTTTTCAAGTAGCTCCATCCATAATTCAACACTGCAATTTAATCAATGAAAAATTACTATTAAAATTGGAACCATTTTTATATTTAAAGTTGTAATTAAGACAATGAAAAATTACAATTTCATCAACAATTATATAGAAATTTTTTGAAAATTACCTAAAAAGTGAAAAGAATCTAATAAATATTCTCTCACCTCTTCCTTGTCTTAACTATTAAAATTAAGTTACTTATCACTTTTTCAGGATTGTATCTATATCTCAATTGGGATATTGGACTCTAAGAAACACCTTTTAGTACAAATATGGTATATTGAAATTTATATATTATGGTGAACCACTTCTCTCAATTAATGTGGGATAGTAATATAAAAAGTAAAGGTTAGTTGGACTTTTATGGCTGTAGGTAGTTATCATTTTGTTATATATATATATAATCCAAGTCTTTATATTACTAATGAGAAGATAGTATACAATTTTTTTTATTGCCCACGAGGAAACTAAACTAGTAGCAAAACATAACACTGCCATTTTGAGTTTTCTTGATATATCTAATGCCTGTAACTGATAAATTAAAACACAGATAGCTTCTAGTTCTACTGTCTGTCCTATTTTTCTTATTTAGTCTACTATAAGGAGGTGCTAAACCCATACCTCTCATGTAATTTAACAAAAAACACAGATGGAACAATATAAAACTTATCTAATGGTTCTGCCTTTTTCCGCTAGAACTTGGGGTTGGGCATAGTCCAGATTGGACAAGTCCATACCAGCCAGCTTGTCTGCAATCAAGTTCAACTTGTGGTTGACCAGCTTGACCTAGAGCTACACATCGTCGAGTTGCAGGAGAAATTCCTGGCGAGCTTCATGGTGGTTCAAGAGAACTCGGTCCGTCAGAGTCTTCAAATGCCAGTAAATATCCACTTTTTTCAAATACTGCGAGGTCCTCTCTCAGAAGGTGCCAGTATCAGGTACCCATGAGCTGGCAGTCTCCCTAACCTCGTCATCAGGGATGAATCTCCCTAGGACACAAACATTTGCCTCGACCAGGTCCATATTTGTCTGAATTTATGGAGGGGTGACATAACGGTAGGTGTTAGCTGAGCTTTCGGCTGCGTCCACCAGGATGAAGAACAACCGGGTTTTGGGTCTATGTGAGGTGCCACCATAGCCTCAAAAGGAGGAGCTTCCTCTTTTCATATCAAAGGAATAGGGAAAATAGAGTGCGAGAAGTAGGAGCAAGGAGGTGGAGGAAGTGCCCACCGCAGGGTGGAGAAGAGAAAACGTGGATGGAAGCGGGGGAAAACAGAGACAAACAACCAAAGAGAAGTAGCAATGAAGCCAGAGAGGGATGAAACTAACATAGCCACCCAAAGCCAGGAGTCGTAAGCGAAGGATGTGCCCATAATTGATGAGGATATGGGCCATATCCATCATTAAATAGAGCAGCTCCGCCACCTTCCCATACCACATGCGAAGGATAGGAGGATTGAACAGGTGAGGTGAGTGGATGAGCATGAGGTGAATGCCAAGACGAAACCACTCGAGAGCCAGGAAAAGACATGGGCGAGAGAGATTAAGTTGCATGGGGAGGTGATGCAGGTGACAGAGGTGACTAGAAACTGTCTGCAGCGTGAGGGGCCAGGTGGAGGGGAGGGGAGGGGCCCACCAACACTTTGAATGCGTCCCTGTAACTACCAACCCCAATGAAACTCCAACCAACCTCTAACACATTAGTTGAGAGAAGTGGTTCACCATAAAATATAAATTTGCATAAAGATGATGGTAACTTGTGAAAGGGTATGGTATGGACCACTTTTCTCAACCATTAAGTTAGTAGGAGGCATCACTTCTTTATGACTGTACCTATTGGTATAAGAATTATAGTATATTGGAATTTATATGTTATGGTGAACCACTTGTTTCAAGTGACGTAGAATAGTGATTTTTATATAGAAGTTATAACAAAGAAAAAATTCATGCATTAAACAATTTCAATAGAATAAATTACAAGTTTAAGAAAGAGTAAGTTAAGAAGTAGAAATCTCACTCTTTTTCTCATGGAGACTTATCCTTGAGTTGACATGAATTTTGACAAAAGTCATAGTTCGACCTAATTGATTGGAACTTCAATTATGGAATTTTGATTCTAGGGGTTTTGACACATTTTAAGACTTGTCATCACCTAAGTTTTAACAATTGAGCTAATCAGAGTGGAACTTTTATATAACAAAAGGATAACTACCTACCCGAATCAAACTCCAACCAACCTTTAACACATTAGTTGGGAGAAGTGGTTCACCATAACATATACATTCGTATAAATATCATGGTAACTTGTAAAAAGGGTATATAAGGGACCACTTTTCTCAACCAATATTATATGAGTTATTAACCATTAAGTTAGTAGGAGGCTTCACTTCTTTGTGACTGCACTATTATGCATATAAAAATAAGACAAGGATAATAAAATATAATAGTAAACATTTATAATTAATTAATAAATAAATAAGTAAAAAGGCACACCTCTTCATAAAGGAAAAAAGAGGCATCTCTTAGACTATATTTATAATCGAGGCCCATTCATTGTAAATATCATTCATCATTCTTCTTCATTTTATTAATCAAATATTTTATTTTATTTGTTATATTGAGTAAATTACTGAATGTTTTTGCTACATTGGTATCAGAGCCCATGACATTTCTTAAAACTACTTCGTATATATTTTTTAACCCATCTATAAAAAATAGTTGTATTGACTCGGTAAAAACATTTGATTAACTTGGGCAATTTTTTTTATTGACTTGATAAAAAAATACATTATATATAAAAAGTCAATTTTTATATACCTTTTACAAAATGAATTAAAAGTGGGTTCTACAAAGAAAAAGGCTACCCACAAGATGGTTAACAATGACGAGTTACATGGGGATCTAAATCGTTGTAGAGATTAATTCAATAGCATAAGGCATCGTCTTAGTAATGTTGAGAAGGGACAAAAAGAAATAGGAGAAGGAAAAAAGAGTTAGCAGAAGAACAACAAGAATTAAGAGAAAAAATTAATAAATTATTAGAAAAGGAAGAAAAAATTGATAGTTTAATAGAGGAGTCTGAGAAACGATGGCACACACCCTATTAAAAATAAGAAATGAAGACAAGGGTGAAACAACAAGGATTCTTAATAATCAAAACAAAATAATTGACCAACTAACTGAAAGGGTAGACACATTATGTGTAGAATCCTTAGCCTAGCGAAGACCACCAAGTCCAGAATCACAAAATATAAGTGATTAGAGACATCAAGAAGCACCAAAAATAATTTTTTCAAGCAATATGCATGACTCAAGGTTTCAAGATAGAGATTATCAAAAATTTTAAAAATAATTACCGAAATATGACGATAAGGAATCTAGAGGAGTTGTCATCTCGTTCAACAAAATAGAAGGTATCTTTGAATCAGATTCTCCAATGGGTGAATAAGAAAAAATAATGACAACTTCCAACAATTTAGAAGATGAAGACTTTGAATCTAATTGGGAAAATGAAGAGGAAGATGCAAGACTCTAAATCCAAGTGGGAATATGGAGAAGAAGATGAAGAATACAATGATTCCTATGAGGAAACTTAATTGTGAAACATGGTCGGTTTGTAAATATATTTTCTACATTATCCATAACCTCACCGACCAAATGTAATGGTAGCATAGTCTCATCGCATGTCAAAATTGCAAGGGACTATCTATGGAAGAGGCACCTCATCTCTAGAAGTGAAATGGGAAGTTTTGGAGATGAGAATGTGTAGTTCTGTGTATGGAGAATGGAGTCTCGATTGGATAAAATGATGATAAAATCCCATAAGAAATGGGCCAAAATACTACACATCACATACCTCTCATATTTCCTCCAACAACCCTAAACCTAGCAGAGAAACTTCATAACAAGGAGATCCAATGGTCTCACAAGATTGTTGAAATATTTTTAACATGGTTATATTCAAGGGATGGCTATTGTTTAATCTAGACAGAAGAGGATCCCCTCAAAACAAAGGTCTCTCTTGAGAGACTTCTTGACAAGAAATTCTATAGAGAGCTTCTTAGTTTTGGAGAAGATGAAGAAGATGCTAAAATTTATGGGAAACATAGGAAGTCATTAATTAAACTACGAAATTGTCTTGGAAATCTCAGAAAATATATCTTAGAGATATTTGATAATGGATAATATCATCTGCCCATAGACTGACGATTCAAGGTCAATCAAATTTATTGTCACACTCTGGACAATTTTGATGTTGCGAAGTATAGATATACATTCTTCAGTACAAGCACAATGGCTTACATACACGTAGTCTTATAGGGAGGCCTTCATGTTTTCAACCAACACCATGTTTTTTCTCAGGACACTACCAACACATTCAACCTACGTCCACAACATGAGTATGCTTGATACCTTGGATATAAAGAGATACCTTAAGGACCTAAAATATTCCGTAGAAGAGACCAAAGATCGACTAGTGTCTTCGCTAGAAATTGGGATGGGTATGATAATTCTAGAAAGAGTACATATCAACTCTCAACATGAGCACACAGGAAACTGAAGGACAAGGTTTTCCATGAAGTAGTTCAATGCATCACAAGTCTCTTTTTTATCATTTTAAGCTTGTGGTTCTAGTCTTTCTTGTATTAGACTACACAACACTACTAAATGATGAAAAACCACAATAATCTCGACGAATGGCTTGGAGGAGATTTTGAAAATAATATCCTTGCTTTGAGGACAAAGCAATTTTGAAGAGGAAGGCAATGATATGTATATAAAAATAAGATATGGGTAATAAAATATACTGGTAAATATTTATAATTAATTAATAAATAAATAATTAAAAAGACACGCCTCTTCATAAATAGGAAAATAGGCATCCCGTAAACTATATTTATAATCAGGGCCCATTCATTGTAAATA
>JZKD02S0666159.1:0-15455 GCA_000966675.3 Picea glauca | reverse complement strand
GGAGTAGGTGTGAGAGTTTGAGGCATGTCAAGATAAGTTATAGGTCTTTCCATGCCTTGTGATGTCTAAGACTTTCCATGTCTAGGTCTTACCATGTATAGGAGTGTGAGGGAGAGAGAGGGAGACAAACAGGGGGGGTAGAGAGAGAGAGAGAGGGAGAGGGATATAGAGAGGGGGGGGTAGATGTAGGAGAGGGAGAAGAGAGATAGAGAAGAAAATGATTTATAAGATCTCGTGCATATTCCTAAAGTGTGTGCACATTACTAGAGTGCATGTGTGTTCCTAGAGTGTGTGTGTGCTATTAAGAACATGCACACGTTATTTTGAATTTAATTTTTTTGGGCAGGATTGATAAGGTGTATGATGAATTGGTTGGCTCGGATTTAGGTTTGGTATGACAAACCTAGTGGTTCGGTCTACAAATTGATAAAAAACTCCATTTTTTTGAATACCCCTCTATATCTATGTCTTTGATGTTATTTTTCTATAGGCTAAACAATTCAGTTGTTGACTAAACTATAGACATAGATAGAGTCAACTATGCAGATTTCAAATATACAATTTTTTTTTTTAAGTTAATATTGTTTAATATTTTTTATTTATCTTTAATCTATTTTTTCTTCACATATATCAAAATCCTATGATACATACCTCTCTTATTTATTCTATAATGTTTTCTTGGCTTAACCATTTCTAAAATGAGTTATATGTGGCACTAGAGGAGACAAATACCTATGATTTGAAAAAAAATAAAAATGTTTTGATCATGTTAAGACCCTATTAGCCTGCATGAACAAAAGACATTCTAATTTCAGCCATATGTTGATTTTGATAATTTAAAAAATATATAAAATTAATATCAAAAATATCCAAAAAATACACGACATAGGAAAAATGGGTTCTCTACAAGTATACAAGTTTTGGGAATGAAATTTCATCATTAAGATACTCAACACCCACATGAACAAAAACATATACCTTATATTTTGTTGGAAAAATAAGATACCATTGTTAGAAAAAATCAAATTCAACCTAGTTATTCACAATGTATGTGAATAAAAGTTGTATATTCAAAAAGCTAATTCAATTTCCTACATTTCATATTCTTACACCATATTCAAATTCATTGTGAACGTACCTTGAATAATCCCTCCAAGTTAATCGATTATTGTTTTTCTAGGTTTGCATTGCCACTAATGCGTCATGAGAGACCATCATTAGCTTTCACTCACCCACACATATAATTGGGAATTTCAGTTCATTTTTCCCATTCATTCACTCGTTATGGAATTATTTATGTCCTACCATCTGTACTCTATTGTTGCCATTTTTTACATCAATTTCTAGCCGACAAAGCATTGTCAGGCTCCCCCTTAAATCAAATTGCTTGTGTAAAGTTTGGCCCACCCTCGTTAAAGTTGACGCAATGTTCTTGGTGAAATAATCATGGCGCTTGAATTATTTCTAAACATAACATTTTTCTCACTTACATCACTTGCACTCTCATATTTCACCAAGGATACAACATTTCTAAAAACCTTTATATCACCTCTTATTAATATATACCCCACCTTATTTACATACTTAATAAAAAATAAAAAAAATGTTTGAAAATTAATTATGACCATGTCATCATTCCATATCTACCCAACATATTACTCTTTATCATGCTATTACCCACATTTCCACTTTTCCAAGATATTCCTTATACCATGCCTTAAAATTTGTTTCAAGCCCAAAGCAAAATTATATTATTATATCATTGCGGATCTCCCTGTTGAATGGCCCATTCTCCTTGGTCAGGATAGGTCAACTTGGAAAAGTTTTCTTCCCTCAGAATTGTACTTGAGAGTTTCCTACCTCATACGGCTCAATCAACTATTCTTTGGTCCTCTACCCAAATTTTAAAAATATTATTGAATTGGAGATGATTCATTGGAAGTTCAGATTAACCAAAGGACCAAAAAAAGTCAATGACATGAGTTTCTGATTTCACTTCCAATCAATTCAATTAGAAGGTTCTATATTTTCTCCTACCCTCAAAAAGATGAAGTATAGGAAGATATATACTTCAGATTGACCGTCCAAATCAAAGTCTTTTTGTAAGGTAGCTATCTCAGTTTTGTATAGAATTATTAAATAGTACTTTTTGTCTGGAGTACTTCACATCTTTAGGATCTGATGCTACACCGCTGCTAAATAGCTTAGTAGATTGACTCTATTACATAAGTTGATTCCTGATTCTTGTCAATGAGCAGATTTGATTGTATCAGCTCGAACCTTCTTTCAATAATTGATCTTTATGGTGCTTCCATCATCAATTGAATTTTTTATCCATGGAATGCTTAGGCTCTATCTATTCACATCCGGGCTCCTATGAGAGATGTTTTTTTTTGCTATAGCTGATAAAAACCGTTACTTGGGATGGTGCATATGTAGAAAGCCTTTTCTTTTTTCCTTACCCATAGTAGTTATTAACTAAGTTATTCTATGATACAGATAGCCGCACGTAATGACAGATCAAGACCGTATTATTAAAAGTCATATTCTTGTGTATCATGCTATTACCCACATTTCCACTTTTCCAAGATATTCCTTATACCATACCTTAAAATTTGTTTCAAGCCCAAAGCAAAGTTATATTATTATATCATTGTTTTCCATGTTCGTTTCTCTTGATAAGAAAAAGGAAAGTAAACCAATTATCAAAAATTTATATCATGTAACGAACCCCACATAAAACTTTTTATGCTTACATGACCCATATGTCATGTCCCTCTCCAATATTTAATTATAATAAGAAGATATTACCAAGATTCTTTTGAGTTATGACTTTAACATTATCCAAAATCATATCATAAGCAAAAATATCATTATGTTAAGAATTATAGCATGCATGAGCATCATGGGAAGCCTATGGGGTTAGTTGCGTGCTATTTACCCTTTGGCCCCAACGCCTAATTGGTGACAAGGCTTGACATAAAGATTAAAAAGGTATTTCGTTCTTATTCAAAGATCAAAAGGATTGGGCCCTTTATTATTTAAGGAGATACCTTATATATTCTTTGATTTTGAGGAGTGTTTCTTGAGACACTTTCTGTTTGTGAAAGTGTACATTCAATAATATCGTCATTAAGTGGAAAGGTTGGGATTTTGGTTCTAATTATTATTTCTGCAATTTGTCAAACAAAAGTCGGCCCTTTTGAAGGCACTGGTGTTTGTGAGGAATATGGAATGGTTTATCCAATCTCTTCCTATAGTAAATGGACATTACATTTCTTATAAATAAGGATGCATATATATTATATGCTGAAGTGCGGTCTGGGTTGCTCAAATTTTGATGGCTTCATATAAAAACATGGTCCTTTTAATTTTGAAGTTGGAGTGAATAAAAATTGGCCCAACATACAATTTAATCTATACTCTTGGTTAAAGATAAAGATGAGAAATCTATCGAGATTCTCCTCAAAAATTTTAGTTCTTACCTCATTAAACTTAACCCTTAACCTTTAGTTTTTACATCATTAACATTAACTTTAATCTTAACCAAATTTCATAAAAATAAAAAATTTAAAATATATATATAAACACTGTAATATTCCAGATATAAAAAGTATGCAGAAAATAAATAAAATGTTAGAAATGGAAGATGAACAACAATATAACTAGAATAACATCACAATAACACTGAAATGATAACATAATAACACCATAAATAGCACTTCGATTACTGCGAGCAATGTTCACGGGCCTCTTCGAGGGGTCAACCTGCAGTCTAGAAGAGCTCTATTACAATAATATCCAAGCTACAGTTCTCTTACCCTCGACTCCTATTTATACTAAATATGTCTACCAATAGAACCATCTAGAGGAAGATCCTTCTAGAAGCGGAAGCTTCTATTAGGTCTTCTTACATTCAAATTATTCTACTTTATTGCAAGGTCTTATTAATATTGACCTTTATTACATTGAAATACATTGTTCTACCTATGTGAGGGGTTAGGTCGCTAACATGTCCTCCCCCTTAAAAATAGCATTGTCCTCAAGGCTTGAGATGTGGAAATTGCTGTAGAATGGTAGCTGGTTCCAAAGTGGCATCTGCTGGACTTGTATCTTTCCACTGGACTAACACTTCCTTGATGGTTCGCTGATGCAGGCGATGCTCACGCTGGTCCAAAACTGCTTGTGGTTGTAGCCAAATGGAGCCTTTTTCATCCAAGTCGGGAAGGTTGGTTTGCGTTTGGCACTTAGTTCCAATCACCTTCTTCAAGCATGAAACATGAAAAATAGGATGTAGCTTAGAATGACTGGAAAAACCCAACTGATAGGCCACCTATACCACACACTTGAGAACTATATAAAGACCATAGAATTTGTCTGCTAGCTTCTGACAATGGTCGGCCTTGAGGGAATTGTTCTTGTAAGGTTGCAATTGAAGAAACACCTGATCCCCTTCTGCAAAATGACGCTCAGAGAGACCTTGATCTGCTTGTTTCTTCATGTGATTCTAGGCCATGAACAAATTATCTTTGAGGGTACAGAGAATAGCCTCTTGAATTGTAAGTGTTTGGTCAACCACATGGACCTTCGAGACACCTAGTAAATATGAGAGAACTGACGGTGGATTTTGTCCATATACCGCTTCAAAAGGAGTCATGCAGGTAGTTGTATGGTATGAAGTGTTGTACCACCATTCAGCTAGGGATAACCATTGAGCCCACTGATTTTGATTTTATGATGCAAAACACCTCAAATATGTTTCCAAACACTTGTTGACAACTTCAGTTTGACCATTCATTTAGGGATGATAAGTTGTGCTGAGATGCAATTGGGTGCCTTGTAGCTTGAATAGTTCTTGCCAAAAATTGCTAGTGAAAGTTGGGTCGTGATCATAAACAATAGAATGTGGCATGCCATGAAGCTTGAAGACCTGATCCATGAAAATTTGAGCCATTGTGGATGTTGTAAATGGGTGTTGAAGAGCACAAAAATGAGCATACCTGGAAAGGCAATCAATTACCACCATGATGATTGATTTATTGCCCAATTTAGGTAAGCCTGTAATAAAATCCATAGAGATATCCCTCCAAATAGCAGGTGGAATCGGAAGCGGTTGTAGTGTGCCAGGATATTTGACTGTTTCTCCCTTGTTTCATTGACAGACATCACATTCAGCCACAAAATTATGAATGTCTTGTTTCATACCATCCTAGAAAAAAGAACATTTGACCCTGTCATAGGTTTTGGTAAACTCGGAGTGCCCAGTTGTGGGTGTAGCATGAAGCTCATAAAGCACCATGGATTTAAGTTTTGACTATTTACTTAAATACAAACAACCTTTGTATTGAATCTCATCATGGAGACAAGAGTACCCTGTAGAAACTAGAGAATTGAACTGCAATTGTTGTATCAAAAGTGAACTTTAGGGATCATGTAGGGTACAATGAAGGAGAGAGAGAAAAGGGAGCCTTCATCTTCATATTTTCAGGAAAGTGCATCTGCCACCACATTGTCTTTTCCTTTCTTGTAAATGATCTCATAATCATATCCAAAGAGCTTAGTCACCCATTTTTGTTTCTCTGGGGAGGAAATGCATTGTTCTAGAAAATACTTGAGGCTTTGATGATCTGTCTTAATTTGGAAGCATTTCCGCAATAGATAAGGGTGCAACAAATCAACTGCATGAAAAATAGCCAACATTTCCTTTTCATAGATTGATTTGCCCAAATTTCGTTCAGACAGTTGTTTGTTGGTAAATGCCAAAGGCCGACCCTCTTGCACAAGGAAAATGCCAATACCTTTCCTTGAAGCATCACATTTCAGAACAAAGGTCTTTGTAAAATCAGGAAAGGCCGGGACTGGAGTGGTGCACATGGCCATATTCAAGTTTTGAAAATCCTAAGTAGCTATTGGAGTCCAAGTGAAATAATTCTTTTTAAAGAGTGCAGTGAGAGGTGTCGCAATCTTTCCATAATTCTTAACAAACTTGCGATAATAACCTGTTAAGCCCAGAAATCCTCACAAGCTCTTGAGATTCTTTGGGTGAGGCTAGTCTTGCATAGATTCAATCATTTTAGGATCCACCCTGACGTCGTTCTTGCCAAAAAGATGACCCAAGTACTCGACTTTTGAGGTGCCAAAAGCACATTTAGATTGTTTCAAGAAAAGTTGGTGTTGAGAGAGTAGATGGAGAACATGGTCCACATGAGAAATATGGTCTGTCTAGGTTTTTCTATAAATGAGGATATCATCAAAGAAAAATAAGATAAAATGATAGAGAAAAGGGCGAAAGACATGATTCATGAGGCTTTGGAAGGTGGAGGGGCCATTACACAAGCCAAAGGGCATGACCAAAAACTCATAGTGGCCATCATGAGTTCTAAAGGAAGTCTTAGGAATGTCGGCCTCTTTCAAACGGATCTAGTGGTAGCCAGAACGAAGATCAAGTTTAGTAAAGAACTGGGTGCCACTTAATTCAGCCAAGAGGTCATCAATGAAAAGAATGGAAAATTTGTCTTTAATGGTGAGTTTGTTGAGGGCACAGAAATCAGGACAGATGCGCCAAGAACCTTCTTTCTTCAGGACCATGACCATAGGAGAAGAGTACGAGCTTGTACTAGGGTGGATAAATCCCTTGTTAAGAATTTATTGAACCATTTTCTCAATTTCATTTTTTTTGGAAAAGGGGTGATGATAGGGACGAATATTAGGAGGGAGGCTTCATGGGATAAGGGGAATGGAATGATCATGAACACAATAGGAAGGAGGGAGTCCCTGGGGAGTGGAAAATACCACTTGATGTTTAGAGAGGATGGATTAGAGTTCTTGCAACACAGGGAGTGTCTCAGTTTCCTGTATGGCATGGAGTTGGTAAATAACGCCAGAATGACCTTTTTTGAGCAGATTTTCCATGCGATAGGAACTAATGATCTTCGGTGAACCGGTGGTGATGCCTTGGAACTTATATTTTTGACCCTCCTGGTCGAATTTCATGGTCAATTCCTTGAAATCCATGAGAATGGGACCCAAAGTCTGTAATATACCAGATATAAAAAGTATGCAGAACATAAATAAAATGCTAGAAATGGAAGAATAACAGTAATATAACTAGCATAATATCCACAATAACACAAAAATGATATAAGAACAACAACATAAATAACACTTTGATTCAGAAAGAAATGTTCATGGGCCTCTTCAAGGGGGCAATCTCTAGTCGAGAAGCACTCTATTACAATAATCTCCAAGCTAGGGTTTTCATACCCTCAACCGTTATTTATACGAAATATGTCTATCAAGAGAAGCATCTAGAGGAAGATCCTTCTAGAAGTGGTAGCTTCTATTAGGTCTTCTTACATCTTCCTTATTCTATTTTATTGAAAGGCCTTATTAATATTGACCTTTATTATATACAAATATCTTGATCTACATGTGTGTGGGTTAGGACCCTAACATGTCTTCCCCCTTAAAAATAACCTTGTCCTCAAGGCTTGAGATGTGGAAACTGCTACACAATGGTAGCTGGTTCCCAAGTGGCATCTGCTGGAGTTGTATCCTTCCACTGGACTAGCACTTCCTTGATGGTTCTCTGACATAGGCGNGACTTGTATCTTTCCACTGGACTAACACTTCCTTGATGGTTCGCTGATGCAGGCGATGCTCACGCTGGTCCAAAACTGCTTGTGGTTGTAGCCAAATGGAGCCTTTTTCATCCAAGTCGGGAAGGTTGGTTTGCGTTTGGCACTTAGTTCCAATCACCTTCTTCAAGCATGAAACATGAAAAATAGGATGTAGCTTAGAATGACTGGAAAAACCCAACTGATAGGCCACCTATACCACACACTTGAGAACTATATAAAGACCATAGAATTTGTCTGCTAGCTTCTGACAATGGTCGGCCTTGAGGGAATTGTTCTTGTAAGGTTGCAATTGAAGAAACACCTGATCCCCTTCTGCAAAATGACGCTCAGAGAGACCTTGATCTGCTTGTTTCTTCATGTGATTCTAGGCCATGAACAAATTATCTTTGAGGGTACAGAGAATAGCCTCTTGAATTGTAAGTGTTTGGTCAACCACATGGACCTTCGAGACACCTAGTAAATATGAGAGAACTGACGGTGGATTTTGTCCATATACCGCTTCAAAAGGAGTCATGCAGGTAGTTGTATGGTATGAAGTGTTGTACCACCATTCAGCTAGGGATAACCATTGAGCCCACTGATTTTGATTTTATGATGCAAAACACCTCAAATATGTTTCCAAACACTTGTTGACAACTTCAGTTTGACCATTCATTTAGGGATGATAAGTTGTGCTGAGATGCAATTGGGTGCCTTGTAGCTTGAATAGTTCTTGCCAAAAATTGCTAGTGAAAGTTGGGTCGTGATCATAAACAATAGAATGTGGCATGCCATGAAGCTTGAAGACCTGATCCATGAAAATTTGAGCCATTGTGGATGTTGTAAATGGGTGTTGAAGAGCACAAAAATGAGCATACCTGGAAAGGCAATCAATTACCACCATGATGATTGATTTATTGCCCAATTTAGGTAATCCTGTAATAAAATCCATAGAGATATCCCTCCAAATAGCAGGTGGAATCAGAAGAGGTTGTAGTGTGCCAGGATATTTGACTGTTTCTCCCTTGTTTCATTGACAGACATCACATTCGGCCACAAAATTATGAATGTCTTGTTTCATACCATCCTAGAAAAAAGAACATTTGACCCTGTCATAGGTTTTGGTAAACTCGGAGTGCCCAGTTGTGGGTGTAGCATGAAACTCATAAAGCACCATGGATTTAAGTTTTGACTGTTTACTTAAATACAAACAACCTTTGTATTGAATCTCATCATGGAGACAAGAGTACCCTGGAGAAACTAGAGAATTGAACTGCAATTGTTGTATCAAAAGTGAACTTTAGGGATCATGTAGCCATTCCTGGCGAATGGCTTGGAGCCAATATGGTACAATGAAGGAGAGAGAAAAAAGGGAGCCTTCATCTTCATATTTTCAGGAAAGTGCATCTGCCACCACATTGTCTTTGCCTTTCTTGTAAATGATCTCATAATCATATCCAAAGAGCTTAGTCACCCATTTTTGTTTCTCTGGGGAGGAAATGCATTGTTCTAGAAAATACTTGAGGCTTTGATGATCTGTCTTAATTTGGAAGCATTTCCGCAATAGATAAGGGTGCAACAAATCAACTGCATGAAAAATAGCCAACATTTCCTTTTCATAGATTGATTTGCCCAAATTTCGTTCAGACAGTTGTTTGTTGGTAAATGCCAAAGGCCGACCCTCTTGCACAAGGAAAATGCCAATACCTTTCCTTGAAGCATCACATTTCAGAACAAAGGTCTTTGTAAAATCAGGAAAGGCCGGGACTGGAGTGGTGCACATGGCCATATTCAAGTTTTGAAAATCCTAAGTAGCTATTGGAGTCCAAGTGAAATAATTCTTTTTAAAGAGTGCAGTGAGAGGTGTCGCAATCTTTCCATAATTCTTAACAAACTTGCGATAATAACCTGTTAAGCCCAGAAATCCTCACAAGCTCTTGAGATTCTTTGGGTGAGGCTAGTCTTGCATAGATTCAATCATTTTAGGATCCACCCTGACGTCGTTCTTGCCAAAAAGATGACCCAAGTACTCGACTTTTGAGGTGCCAAAAGCACATTTAGATTGTTTCAAGAAAAGTTGGTGTTGAGAGAGTAGATGGAGAACATGGTCCACATGAGAAATATGGTCTGTCTAGGTTTTTCTATAAATGAGGATATCATCAAAGAAAAATAAGATAAAATGATAGAGAAAAGGGCGAAAGACATGATTCATGAGGCTTTGGAAGGTGGAGGGGCCATTACACAAGCCAAAGGGCATGACCAAAAACTCATAGTGGCCATCATGAGTTCTAAAGGAAGTCTTAGGAATGTCGGCCTCTTTCAAACGGATCTAGTGGTAGCCAGAACGAAGATCAAGTTTAGTAAAGAACTGGGTGCCACTTAATTCAGCCAAGAGGTCATCAATGAAAAGAATGGAAAATTTGTCTTTAATGGTGAGTTTGTTGAGGGCACAGAAATCAGGACAGATGCGCCAAGAACCTTCTTTCTTCAGGACCATGACCATAGGAGAAGAGTACGAGCTTGTACTAGGGTGGATAAATCCCTTGTTAAGAATTTATTGAACCATTTTCTCAATTTCATTTTTTTTGGAAAAGGGGTGATGATAGGGACGAATATTAGGAGGGAGGCTTCATGGGATAAGGGGAATGGAATGATCATGAACACAATAGGAAGGAGGGAGTCCCTGGGGAGTGGAAAATACCACTTGATGTTTAGAGAGGATGGATTAGAGTTCTTGCAACACAGGGAGTGTCTCAGTTTCCTGTATGGCATGGAGTTGGTAAATAACGCCAGAATGACCTTTTTTGAGCAGATTTTCCATGCGATAGGAACTAATGATCTTCGGTGAACCGGTGGTGATGCCTTGGAACTTATATTTTTGACCCTCCTGGTCGAATTTCATGGTCAATTCCTTGAAATCCATGAGAATGGGACCCAAAGTCTGTAATATACCAGATATAAAAAGTATGCAGAACATAAATAAAATGCTAGAAATGGAAGAATAACAGTAATATAACTAGCATAATATCCACAATAACACAAAAATGATATAAGAACAACAACATAAATAACACTTTGATTCAGAAAGAAATGTTCATGGGCCTCTTCAAGGGGGCAATCTCTAGTCGAGAAGCACTCTATTACAATAATCTCCAAGCTAGGGTTTTCATACCCTCAACCGTTATTTATACGAAATATGTCTATCAAGAGAAGCATCTAGAGGAAGATCCTTCTAGAAGTGGTAGCTTCTATTAGGTCTTCTTACATCTTCCTTATTCTATTTTATTGAAAGGCCTTATTAATATTGACCTTTATTATATACAAATATCTTGATCTACATGTGTGTGGGTTAGGACCCTAACATGTCTTCCCCCTTAAAAATAACCTTGTCCTCAAGGCTTGAGATGTGGAAACTGCTACACAATGGTAGCTGGTTCCCAAGTGGCATCTGCTGGAGTTGTATCCTTCCACTGGACTAGCACTTCCTTGATGGTTCTCTGACATAGGCGACACTCACACTGGTCCAAAACGGCTTCTGGCTATAGCCAAATGGATCCTCCTTCAGTTAACTCAAGAAGGTTGGTTTGAATTTGGCACCTAGTTCCAATCACCTTCTTTAAGCATGAAAGATGAACAAAAGGATGTAGCTTCAACTGACTGAGTAGAGCTAACTGATAGGCAACTTGTCCCAAATGCTTGAGAACTGTATAAGGACCATAAAATTTGGGAGCTAGCTTCTGACAATGCTCGGCCTTGAGGGAAGTTTTATTGTATGGTTGTAGTCGCAAAAACACTTGATCCCCTTCTGCAGATTGACGTTCAGAGTGACCTTGATCTTCTTGTTGCTTCATGGGAGTATGTGCCATGACCAAGTTCTCTTTAAGGGTATGAAGAATATCCTCTCAAACTGTAATTGTTTGGTCAACCGCCTGGACCTTCAAGGTACCCGGTAAGTATGAGAGAACTGAAGGTAGCTTATGTCCATATACTATTTCAAAATGAGTCATATGTGTAGCTGTATGGTAGGAAGTGTTGTACCACCATTCAGCTAGGGGTAACGATTGAGCCCACTGATTTTTATTTTCAAAGGAAAAACACCTCAGATATGTTTCCAAACACTTGTTGACAAATTTCATTTGACCATAAGTCTAGGGATGATAAGCTGTGTTGAGATGCAAGTGGGTGCCCTGTAGCTTAAATAGTTCTTGCCAAAAATTGCTTGTGAAAGTTGGGTCATGATCAGAAACAATAGAGTGCAGCATGCCATGAAGCTTGAAGACCTGGTCCATGAAAATTTGAGCCACTGTGGATGTAGTAAATGGGTGTTGAAGAGTGCAGAAATAATAATACTTGGAAAGGCGATCCACAACCACCATTATGATTGATTTATTTCCCAATTTGGGTATGCTGGTAATAAATTCCATAGAGATATCCTTCCAAATAGCAGGTGGAATCGGAAGCAGTTGTATTGTGCCCATAGATTTGACTATTTCTCCCATGTTGCATTGACACACCTCACATTCAGCGAAAAAATTATGGATGTCCTGTTTCATACCATCCCAGAAAAAAGAACGTTTGACCCTGTCATAGGTATTGGTGAACCCGGAGTGCCTCGTTGTGGGTGTAGCATGAAGCTCAAAAAGTACTATGGANCATCTAGAGGAAGATCCTTCTAGAAGTGGAAGCTTCTATTAGGTCTTCTTACATCTGCCTTATTCTATTTTATTGAAAGGCCTTATTAATATTGACCTTTATTACATACGAATATCTTGATCTACCTGTGTGCGGGTTAGTACCCTAACATGTCTTCCCCCTTAAAAATAACCTTGTCCTTAAGGCTTGAGATGTGGAAACTGCTACACAATGGTAGCTGGTTCCCAAGTGGCATCTGCTGGAGTTGTATCCTTCCACTGGACTAGCACTTCCTTGATGGTTCTCTGACATAGGCGACACTCACACTGGTCCAAAACGGCTTCTGGCTATAGCCAAATGGATCCTCCTTCAGTTAACTCAAGAAGGTTGGTTTGAATTTGGCACCTAGTTCCAATCACCTTCTTTAAGCATGAAAGATGAACAAAAGGATGTAGCTTCGACTGACTGAGTAGAGCTAACTGATAGGCAACTTGTCCCAAATGCTTGAGAAATGTATAAGGACCATAAAATTTGGGAGCTAGCTTCTGACAATGCTCAGCCTTGAGGGAAGTTTTATTGTATGGTTGTAGTCGCAAAAACACTTGATCCCCTTCTGCAGATTGACGTTCAGAGTGACCTTGATCTTCTTGCTGCTTCATGGGAGTATGTGCCATGACCAAGTTCTCTTTAAGGGTATGAAGAATATCCTCTCGAACTGTAATTGTTTGGTCAACTGCCTGGACCTTCAAGGTACCCGATAAGTATGAGAGAACTGAAGGTGGCTTATGTCCATATACTGTTTCAAAATGAGTCATATGTGTAGCTGTATGGTAGGAAGTGTTGTACCACCATTCAGCTAGGGGTAACGATTGAGCCCACTGATTTTTCTTTTCAAAGTAAAAACACCTCAGATATGTTTCCAAACACTTGTTGACAACTTTCATTTGACCATCAGTCTAGGGATGATAAGCTGTGTTGAGATGCAAGTGGGTTCCCTATAGCTTAAATAGTTCTTGCCAAAAATTGCTTGTGAAAGTTGGGTCATGATCAGAAACAATAGAGTGCAGCATGCCATGAAGCTTGAAGACATGGTCCATGAAAATTTGAGCCACTGTGGATGTAGTAAATGGGTGTTGAAGAGTGCAGAAATAATCATACTTGGAAAGGCGATCCACAACCACCATTATGATTGATTTATTTCCCAATTTGGGTATGCTGGTAATAAATTCCATAGAGATATCCTTCCAAATAGCAGGTGGAATCGGAAGAAGTTGTATTGTTCCCATAGATTTGACTATTTCTCCCATGTTGCATTGACACACCTCACATTCATCGAAAAAATTACGGATGTCCTGTTTCATACCATCCCAGAAAAAAGAACGTTTGACCCTGTCATAGGTATTGGTGAACCCGGAGTGCCTCGTTGTGGGTGTAGCATGAAGCTCAAAAAGTACTATGGATTTAATCTTTGATTGTTCTCTTAAATACAAATGGCCTTTGTATAGAATCTCATCCTGGAGCAAAGAGTACCCTAGGGGAGCTGGAGAATTGGTCTGCAATTGCTAGATCAGATTGGAACTTTTGTGATCTTGTAGCCATTCTTGGCGCACAACTTGGAGCCAATCTGGTATAATGAAGGAAAGAGAAAAAATGGATCCTTCTTCTTCATATTTCTAGGACAGTGCATCCGCCACCACATTGTATTTTCCCTTCTGGTAAATGATCTCATAATCATATCCAAAGAGCTTAGTCACCCATTTTTGTTTCTCCGGGGAGGAAATGCATTGTTCCAAAAAGTACTTGAGGCTTTGATGGTCTGTATTAATTTGGAAACATTGCCCCAAGAGATGAGGGCACCATAGATCAATGACATGAAGAATAGCCAACATTTCCTTTTCATAAATGGGTTTGCCCAACTTCCTTTCAGATAGTTTTTTGTTGGTGAAGGCCAAAGGTCAACCCTCTTGCATAAGGACAACACCGATTCCTTTCCCTAAGGCATCACATTCCAACACAAAGGTCTTTGTGAAATCAGGAAGGGCCAAAACTGGAGTGGTGCACATGGTCGTCTTCAAGGTTTGAAAAGCTTGAGCAGATGTTGGATTCCAAGTGAAAGAGTTCTTTTTGAGGAGAGCAGTGAGAGGTGCTACAATCTTTCCATAATTAATAAACTTGCAATAATACCTTGTTAAGCCCAGAAATCCATGCAATCTTTTGAGAGTCTTTGGGTGCTTCCAGTCTTGCATAGATTCAATCTTTTTCGGATCCACCCCGACACCATTCTTGCCAACCAGATGACCCAAGTATTCTACTTCTGAGGCACCAAAAGAACATTTAGACTGTTTCAGGAAAAGTTGGTGCTGAGAGAGTAGATGGAGAACTTGATCCACATGAGTAAGATGGTYTRTCCAGGTTTTTCTATAGATGATGATATCATCAAACAAAACTAAGACAAAATGATGGAGAAAGGGATGAAAGACATTATTCATGAGGCTTTGGAAGGTGGAGGGGGCATTACCAAAGCCAAAGGGCATGACCAAAAACTCATAGTGGCCCTCATGAGTTCGAAAGGTTGTCTTGGGAATGTATTCCTGTTTCATACATATCTAGTGATATCTCGAGCGAAGATCAAGATTAGTAAAGAATTGGGTGCCACTCAATTCATCCAGGAGGTCATCAATGACAGGAATGAGAAATTTGTCTTTAATGGTCAGTCTGTTGAGGGCACGAAATTTAGGACACATTATCAAAGAACCTTCTTTATTCAGGACCATGACTACAAGAGAAGAGTAAGGGCTCGTACTAGGGTGGATAATGCCTGCATTAAGGAGTTCCTGGACCATTTTCTCAATTTCATTTATTTGTGAAAAGGGGTGGCGATACGAACGAATATTGGGAGGAAGGATTCTGGGTACAAGGGGAATGGAATGATCATAAACACCGTGGGAAGGAGGGATTCCTTGGGGAGTGGAAAATACCATTTGATGTTTAGAAAGGAGGGCTTGGAGGTCTTGTGGCACCAGGGGTGTCTCCTTTTCTTGTATGGCATCGAGTTGGGAAATGACACCAGAATGACCTTTTTTAAGTATCTTTTCCATGTGATGGGAACTAATGACCTCAGGTGAACCAACAATGATGCCTTAGAGTTTATAGTGGTGGCCTTCCTGGTTGAATTGCATGGTTAATGCCTTAAAATCCATGAGA
>JZKD02S0666126.1:0-15456 GCA_000966675.3 Picea glauca | reverse complement strand
GACATCATTGTAATCAACACTCCCTTTGACCTACTTTTGTGGTCATTAGTTGGACATTAATAAAATTATCTTATCTTGGGTTCTTATTGTTTATGTAAATCTGGAAATTGCATAAAAATGATAGAAATCAGATTGACGTAACACCCAAATCTATATTTATTGCATCTGAGGAATATCTAACATAGTTTTGGTACTAAATTCATAAGCTAGAAAGGTTTTATCAGGTTTAATTTACATTTTCTAGTTGTGAATCTTTCTTAAGTTGATATTACTAGCGTATCTTTCATTTAAGGACATACTTGGCAAATTCTTAGTAATTCTTGCAAAACCCTAAAGTGAATTTACCTTTTGATTCAAGTTCTTCTTATCTTGCATTGAATAATTTATTGTGGACTTGTTTCAAGCAATATTAGGGTGTTATCACTTTGAATATCATATAACCCTAACTCATAATGCAAGACGTCTTGCTCTAAAGTGATTATATATCTTCTTGGGTTGATATCTCTCTAATCTCAAATCTGGAATTTACATAATTTGACACATAAAACGGATTTGGAGATCAAGGACAAACCAAGTTACACCTTGGACTTGCCCTTCCTTAAGCACAATATTGAATTGCTCTTAATATCACATCATTTAAAGTCAATTTGTGTTGTAAGATTGCATCTTTTGTGGTTTCATTTAACTTGAAGTTGTTTCTATTGCAAGTTACATTTACTAAGTTGTTGATAGTTTCTTCTTCAAAGTTATCATTAGCTTGGGATGGTAATCAACCTTTTGCAAATCTAAAATATCTTTATTGCATACATAACAAATCGGATTTAGGGATTGATCCACCTGTTTCTAACTCATACAAGCATCTAAGTGTATTGTAGTGATTTATGCTCTTTCTGTTGAGCACTCCTCTTAAAGAATTAAGCCACTAAGCTATTGGAATCCTGTACTTTATGTGTTATATCTTTGTGGATTCAATTGTATCACTAAAGTAAATCTTTGTTTTCCTTGAATAAACCATAATTAAAATTTACTTCTGTCCTCCCAATAATAATTATGTATCAAAGGGATACCCCCTTTGGCCACTTGAGAGCCGGCCAAAAGTGAAGGGGATGTTGTATTGAGGTGATAGTGATACAACTCCCATCCGTTACCCAGGGTGGCATCAGTGGATTGGGCTTTTCCACTTAGATGCTAATTTAGGTGGTAACAGAACCCTTGGCTATTTTTTGCTGATGCTGATGTTTTTAACAGTGGTTAGTATAAATTTATAAAACAATCAATAGCTGTGAACATAACAACTAGTCTAAACAGTTTGGGTTACTTGTGCGTATGGAATCAAATGTGCAGTTCTTGGACATGACATAAGTTCATAACCAACTTGTTTTTTGTCTAAAAGAGTATGTTTCAAAAGAGAAAGAAAAGAAACTCAGGCATCCTTGGTTACCCTTCCATTTTCATGGTTTGAACTATCACTTAATTTGACTTACCTTGAATCTTCACAGATTAGCAAATCCTTATGGGGTGAACGCCAATATGGGGTGATGAAAAATATGCTGAAATTTTTGGATGAAGACGACGATGTCCTGGAGGTAACTACTAAATCTTTCCATGAATTTCAGACCAGTGCAAAGCTTTTGATTTTTTCATCCATGCTTGTTTAGGGAACCTATTGATTCATGAACTTCTGTGAAAACAATATATCAAATAGATTTAATGATATCATAACTTCCTAAACTTACTTTGAACTATGCTTATTTGGTGTTTCAAGACCTGTAAAAATATACTTTTGTTGTTAGTATCTTCTATAGTTGTTCCACAATTCTGCATCTTTCCTTGTTTTTGAGCTAATATTTTCTGTGAAAAACCTAACGTGTGGATCTTATTACAAGAATTTGATTTCCTTGGTTAATTTAATATATTATCTTGGATTTAGTGGACTAGTAAATGTTTGCCCCCACTCTCCCTTGATATTTTTAATTACAGTCAAGGATCCTGACTGTTTCCTCAAAATGCTGCTAATGTTGGGAACTTGAAATTATGTATTCTGGAATCCTCACTTCCTCAATCCATCATGTGCCTTCAACCTCAGGCCTAGATATCTTTAAACATTATAGAAAGATGTAGCTTTATTCAACTATCTACAACATGGTAAAAGTTAAATTTGATCACAGTGAAAATTGTACCATGAAACTATATCTCATCATAAGGTTTGGTAAGATGAAGAGGTTGAGGTCTCACAAGGATGATCTATGCAGAATGCCACCATTATGAGGTTTGAAGTTGTTGAATAGTAGCACTTGGGTTTATGTTTTTAGGTGAGGCCTGTGTTAATGATCTGCAACAAAAAAGGAGACTCATGCTGACTGTAGAAATACAAGGATGAGATTGCGCTGAACACCACTCATACTAAGAGGAGGAAGTGGATTAAAACAAACTTGGAAAGTAGCTATTAAGTGGGAGAAGTAACAAAGCAATGATCAAATTACATGAGAAATAAAAGAAATATATAATATCTTCACTGCCATACTACCTATTTCCTATTTTTCTTCAACTGTTTCTTATTTAGAACGTTATAGGCATAGCAAGAGGGCAAACTGTGTATAAGACAAAGTACACCCCTGGAATTGAATCTTGGGTACTGGCAAAGATGACAGACTTTACTCCTTTGCCACCCGAACGGGAGAGGACTGCTGTTAAGTGTCTTTATCAAGGACATAAATCTATTGAGGGCCATTTGCAGATATTATACAGATCAATTGCAAGATGAAACAGCTAGCTTCTCTGATAAAGAAATCTGACTGAAAGAGACAAATCCCAAATATATGCTTTAAGAGGAGTAAAGAGTCCATCCTGCGTAGGTGAAGGAAGTATAGAGCTTGGTTGGTAAAGTATGTCAAAGGTGTAATATGACTTATTCATTTGTGTATCGTGGAAATTATGTGCTTCAAACATTTCAAACACTTGGAACCTATAATTTCATCAGTAATTTCATAAGGCAAAGCAGATGGTCTTAGCTATCATTAATAATGCAACCATATCTGTAGTATGCAAATAAGTACCACATTTCATGGTACTTACACTCTGAGCCTAGTTTGGAAATTATTCTGGCCAACTAAAGTCATGTTGTTCATCTGTGATTTCTATATCTACATTTATAGCGGGAAAATAAGTTTCCCTCTTTACTTTAAACCTCTTGATGGTTAGGCATGCTTTCTTTCCAAGTATTTTGGAAGAGCTTTTTATCGTTCTTTGGTTCAGTGTTCCTTATTTTTCAGTTTTTTTCTTCTTGCAGTCCGGAGGTGTCATAACATTGCAAGTTTGTTTTCCCAACAATTATTTCAACAACATGTTATTTTTTGGGGTAGATCGGACATGTACTTCCGCATTGGCAGTGCCTAGCATGTGGAGTTGTCCAAGCGACGCTCTCTAGATCTTTAACTTTATAATTGCATTTATAAAGTTAATGTGGCTTTTATTTAATGACTAAGTGACTTTTTTATAAAGTTGAGTGACTTAAGTGATTTAAGTCATCTCAACGAGATATTAAGTCACAACCGTCGATCTTGGGAAGGCAAGATCCAATCTTGATCGTTGAGATGTTAGGGTTAGGGATTTGGTCATTAAGAGATTATAAAAGCAGATCTAAGGAGAGTGAGAGGCACACAGAGAGCACATAGGAGCAAATAGGGACTCTTTACTCATGTGCTTGTGTCACACACATTGTGTGAGGAGGTGAGAGTCATACACAATGTGAGAGACTCACAGAAAGTGTGAGGGTGTGAGAGATACACATTGAGCTGAGAAGAAGAGGGCGATTTGGCTGAGGAAGAGGGCGAATTTGCAGCTGGAGGAAAGACGTTTTTCTTGGGCTGAAAAAACTGTGCAAAAAAGCAGGGCCGAAAAAGCTGCGTGAAAAATTAGTGCCGAAAAAGCAAGGCCAAGTTTGCTGGGCTGCAAGAAATTTCTGAATTAGCTGCTGTAATTATTTTCTTCCTGTGAAGCCAATAAAATCCTCTCATTTACTGGTTTTCCGTTCGGGGTTATTCGAGGAGCATTGCCTAGAAATGTGTGTGCTGTTTATGATTCCGCTGTGCATTTTTTGGTTAAAACTCAGCTGTAAATTTTCTGCATAGTTTACAGAATTTATATCAGTAGGAGATTAAATTCTGAGTTGTTAAATTATTGGCATAAAATTTCTGATTGCTGGGTTTCAAGAAATTAACACAATAGGTCTAAGGAGCCTTTGAGACTAGTTTCTATGTGCACAATTATTCTTTCTGATAGAGTAAATTTTTTATGAGGTGTCACTAGCCAAGGGAAAAAAGGTGTAGGGAAGTAGGTGATTTTATCCTTAGTGTATGATTCTGGACATGGCAATGAAACTAGCATTGTCTAATGCATCAACTTTGGCATCATTCATGGACATTTAGTTATGTACAACTAGGCCTTTGAGTATCTAATGTGCTACATTGCTGTATTTGCAAGTGGGAATGTTTTCTGTTTGTTGGTGCATTCCCTTTAGATGATTTATAATGTGTGTTAATGTACACTTCTCATAATGATGGTATCATGGTTTCCATTTCAATGAATATCTGCGGACTGTCATTCATGTGAATCATTAAAGGAACTACTTAGAAGACCACAATAGACCAACACATCATGATATGACAGAAAACTCAGTTGATGCTAACAGGGATAAATCATAAAACTCCTCTCAGATGCTGATGCCTAATCTGTGCCAAGATCCTTTATTATGTTTTGAAGAAGTCAACTTTAAGATCTGTTTCTTGAAGGTTAACAATATTGTCATAGAATCAGAAACACAACCACAGACATAATATCTGTTGTATTTTTTTGTCTTTCAAAGATAAAATAGCTGAATGTAATCTGAGTTAAAGGTAACTTGCACATTTAATCTGTCCTTATATTGCATTGCTTTTCACTGTCACGGAAGTTAGATGTTCTTGCTATTTCTTGCCTTGTTGAATGCATAATAATATTCAATAAATCTGATGGGATTTGCAAAAACTCAACACTTGCTCTTATCTGAAAGGTTATGTACCAGATGTCTATTGAGATTGACGTTTTGCCTAGTTTCGGGGATTGTTTGTTGGGGGATGAGGACAGGTTTTGGGTATGGCTGTAAGGTACCCCCAAATTTCTAGGGGATGGGTGGAATCTAGATAGTGAAGATTTTCCAGGTCCTATCAAGCTGCCAACTAGGTCTGTCTTTGACCTCAAGTTGGCTCTAAGTTTCAACTGTCAATGAAGGTTATGCTGCTGTTTTAGGACAGCCAACAGTTCAGAAACTTNGACATCATTGTAATCAACACTCCCTTTGACCTACTTTTGTGGTCATTAGTTGGACATTAATAAAATTATCTTATCTTGGGTTCTTATTGTTTATGTAAATCTGGAAATTGCATAAAAATGATAGAAATCAGATTGACGTAACACCCAAATCTATATTTATTGCATCTGAGGAATATCTAACATAGTTTTGGTACTAAATTCATAAGCTAGAAAGGTTTTATCAGGTTTAATTTACATTTTCTAGTTGTGAATCTTTCTTAAGTTGATATTACTAGCGTATCTTTCATTTAAGGACATACTTGGCAAATTCTTAGTAATTCTTGCAAAACCCTAAAGTGAATTTACCTTTTGATTCAAGTTCTTCTTATCTTGCATTGAATAATTTATTGTGGACTTGTTTCAAGCAATATTAGGGTGTTATCACTTTGAATATCATATAACCCTAACTCATAATGCAAGACGTCTTGCTCTAAAGTGATTATATATCTTCTTGGGTTGATATCTCTCTAATCTCAAATCTGGAATTTACATAATTTGACACATAAAACGGATTTGGAGATCAAGGACAAACCAAGTTACACCTTGGACTTGCCCTTCCTTAAGCACAATATTGAATTGCTCTTAATATCACATCATTTAAAGTCAATTTGTGTTGTAAGATTGCATCTTTTGTGGTTTCATTTAACTTGAAGTTGTTTCTATTGCAAGTTACATTTACTAAGTTGTTGATAGTTTCTTCTTCAAAGTTATCATTAGCTTGGGATGGTAATCAACCTTTTGCAAATCTAAAATATCTTTATTGCATACATAACAAATCGGATTTAGGGATTGATCCACCTGTTTCTAACTCATACAAGCATCTAAGTGTATTGTAGTGATTTATGCTCTTTCTGTTGAGCACTCCTCTTAAAGAATTAAGCCACTAAGCTATTGGAATCCTGTACTTTATGTGTTATATCTTTGTGGATTCAATTGTATCACTAAAGTAAATCTTTGTTTTCCTTGAATAAACCATAATTAAAATTTACTTCTGTCCTCCCAATAATAATTATGTATCAAAGGGATACCCCCTTTGGCCACTTGAGAGCCGGCCAAAAGTGAAGGGGATGTTGTATTGAGGTGATAGTGATACAACTCCCATCCGTTACCCAGGGTGGCATCAGTGGATTGGGCTTTTCCACTTAGATGCTAATTTAGGTGGTAACAGAACCCTTGGCTATTTTTTGCTGATGCTGATGTTTTTAACAGTGGTTAGTATAAATTTATAAAACAATCAATAGCTGTGAACATAACAACTAGTCTAAACAGTTTGGGTTACTTGTGCGTATGGAATCAAATGTGCAGTTCTTGGACATGACATAAGTTCATAACCAACTTGTTTTTTGTCTAAAAGAGTATGTTTCAAAAGAGAAAGAAAAGAAACTCAGGCATCCTTGGTTACCCTTCCATTTTCATGGTTTGAACTATCACTTAATTTGACTTACCTTGAATCTTCACAGATTAGCAAATCCTTATGGGGTGAACGCCAATATGGGGTGATGAAAAATATGCTGAAATTTTTGGATGAAGACGACGATGTCCTGGAGGTAACTACTAAATCTTTCCATGAATTTCAGACCAGTGCAAAGCTTTTGATTTTTTCATCCATGCTTGTTTAGGGAACCTATTGATTCATGAACTTCTGTGAAAACAATATATCAAATAGATTTAATGATATCATAACTTCCTAAACTTACTTTGAACTATGCTTATTTGGTGTTTCAAGACCTGTAAAAATATACTTTTGTTGTTAGTATCTTCTATAGTTGTTCCACAATTCTGCATCTTTCCTTGTTTTTGAGCTAATATTTTCTGTGAAAAACCTAACGTGTGGATCTTATTACAAGAATTTGATTTCCTTGGTTAATTTAATATATTATCTTGGATTTAGTGGACTAGTAAATGTTTGCCCCCACTCTCCCTTGATATTTTTAATTACAGTCAAGGATCCTGACTGTTTCCTCAAAATGCTGCTAATGTTGGGAACTTGAAATTATGTATTCTGGAATCCTCACTTCCTCAATCCATCATGTGCCTTCAACCTCAGGCCTAGATATCTTTAAACATTATAGAAAGATGTAGCTTTATTCAACTATCTACAACATGGTAAAAGTTAAATTTGATCACAGTGAAAATTGTACCATGAAACTATATCTCATCATAAGGTTTGGTAAGATGAAGAGGTTGAGGTCTCACAAGGATGATCTATGCAGAATGCCACCATTATGAGGTTTGAAGTTGTTGAATAGTAGCACTTGGGTTTATGTTTTTAGGTGAGGCCTGTGTTAATGATCTGCAACAAAAAAGGAGACTCATGCTGACTGTAGAAATACAAGGATGAGATTGCGCTGAACACCACTCATACTAAGAGGAGGAAGTGGATTAAAACAAACTTGGAAAGTAGCTATTAAGTGGGAGAAGTAACAAAGCAATGATCAAATTACATGAGAAATAAAAGAAATATATAATATCTTCACTGCCATACTACCTATTTCCTATTTTTCTTCAACTGTTTCTTATTTAGAACGTTATAGGCATAGCAAGAGGGCAAACTGTGTATAAGACAAAGTACACCCCTGGAATTGAATCTTGGGTACTGGCAAAGATGACAGACTTTACTCCTTTGCCACCCGAACGGGAGAGGACTGCTGTTAAGTGTCTTTATCAAGGACATAAATCTATTGAGGGCCATTTGCAGATATTATACAGATCAATTGCAAGATGAAACAGCTAGCTTCTCTGATAAAGAAATCTGACTGAAAGAGACAAATCCCAAATATATGCTTTAAGAGGAGTAAAGAGTCCATCCTGCGTAGGTGAAGGAAGTATAGAGCTTGGTTGGTAAAGTATGTCAAAGGTGTAATATGACTTATTCATTTGTGTATCGTGGAAATTATGTGCTTCAAACATTTCAAACACTTGGAACCTATAATTTCATCAGTAATTTCATAAGGCAAAGCAGATGGTCTTAGCTATCATTAATAATGCAACCATATCTGTAGTATGCAAATAAGTACCACATTTCATGGTACTTACACTCTGAGCCTAGTTTGGAAATTATTCTGGCCAACTAAAGTCATGTTCATCTGTGATTTCTATATCTTCATTTATAGCTGGAAAAGAAGTTTCCCTCTTTACTTTAAACCTCTTGATGGTTCGGCATGCTTTCTTTCCAAGTATTTTGGAAGAGCTTTTTATTGTTCTTTGGTTCAATGTTCCTTATTTTTCAGTTTTTTTCTTCTTGCAGTCCAGAGGTGTCATAACATTGCAAGTTTGTTTTCCCAACAATTATTTCAACAATATGTTATTTTTTGGGGTAGATCGGACATGTACTTCCGCATTGGCAGTGCCTAGCATGTGGAGTTGTCTGAGCGACGCTCTCTATATCGTTAACTTTATAATTGCATTTATAAAGTTAATGTAGCTTTTATTTAATGACCAAGTGACTTTTTTATAAAGTTGAGTGACTTAAGTGATTTAAGTCATCTCAACGAGAGATTAAGTCACAACCGTCGATTTTGGGAAGGCAAGATCCAATCTTGACCGTTGAGATGTTAGGGTTAGGGATTTGGTCATTAAGAGATTATAAAAGCAAATCTAAGGAGAGTGAGAGGCACACAGAGAGCACATAGGAGCAAAGAGGGACTCTTTATTCATGTGCTTGTGTCACACACATTGTGTGAGGAGGTGAGAGAGTCACATACACAATGTGAGAGACTCACAAAGAGTGTGAGGGTGTGAGAGGCACACATTGAGCTGAGAAAAAGAGGGCGATTTGGCTGAGGAAGAGGGCGAATTTGCAGCTGGAGGAAAGATGTTTTTTTTGGGCTGAAAAAACTGTGCAAAAAAACAGGGCCAAAAAAGCTGCGTGAAAAAGTAGTGCTGAAAAAGCAAGGCCAAGTTTGTTGGGCTGCAAGAAATTTCTGAATTAGCTGCTGTAATTATTTTCTTCCTGTGAAGCCAATAAAATCCTCTCATTTACTGGTTTTCTGTTTGGGGTTATTTGAGGGGCATTGCCCAGAAATGTGTGTGCTGTTTATGATTCCGCTGTGCATTTTTTGGTTAAAACTCAGCTGTAAATTTTCTGCATAGTTTACAGAATTTATATCAGTAGTAGATTAATTTCTGAGTTGTTAAATTATTGGCATAAAATTTCTGATTGCTGGGTTTCAAGAAATTAACACAATAGGTCCAAGGAGCCTTTGAGACTAGTTTCTATGTGCACAATTATTCTTTCTGATAGAGTAAATTTTTTATGAGGTGTCACTAGCCAAGGGAAAAAAGGTGTAGGGAAGTAGGTGATTTTATCCTTAGTGTATGATTCTGGACATGGCAATGAAACTAGCATTGTCTAATGCATCAACTTTGGCATCATTCATGGACATTTAGTTATGTACAACTAGGCCTTTGAGTATCTAATGTGCTACATTGCTGTATTTGCAAGTGGGAATGTTTTCTGTTTGTTGGTGCATTCCCTTTAGATGATTTATAATGTGTGTTAATGTACACTTCTCATAATGATGGTATCATGGTTTCCATTTCAATGAATATCTGCGGACTGTCATTCATGTGAATCATTAAAGGAACTACTTAGAAGACCACAATAGACCAACACATCATGATATGACAGAAAACTCAGTTGATGCTAACAGGGATAAATCATAAAACTCCTCTCAGATGCTGATGCCTAATCTGTGCCAAGATCCTTTATTATGTTTTGAAGAAGTCAACTTTAAGATCTGTTTCTTGAAGGTTAACAATATTGTCATAGAATCAGAAACACAACCACAGACATAATATCTGTTGTATTTTTTTGTCTTTCAAAGATAAAATAGCTGAATGTAATCTGAGTTAAAGGTAACTTGCACATTTAATCTGTCCTTATATTGCATTGCTTTTCACTGTCACGGAAGTTAGATGTTCTTGCTATTTCTTGCCTTGTTGAATGCATAATAATATTCAATAAATCTGATGGGATTTGCAAAAACTCAACACTTGCTCTTATCTGAAAGGTTATGTACCAGATGTCTATTGAGATTGACGTTTTGCCTAGTTTCGGGGATTGTTTGTTGGGGGATGAGGACAGGTTTTGGGTATGGCTGTAAGGTACCCCCAAATTTCTAGGGGATGGGTGGAATCTAGATAGTGAAGATTTTCCAGGTCCTATCAAGCTGCCAACTAGGTCTGTCTTTGACCTCAAGTTGGCTCTAAGTTTCAACTGTCAATGAAGGTTATGCTGCTGTTTTAGGACAGCCAACAGTTCAGAAACTTCTTGCTGATTTGTTACGGTTACATTCTCAATTTTAGGTGCTATAGCATGTAGTTTTAGTCACCAGAGGTTAGCACATGTATACTAAAATAAATGTAACACACCTAGAGATCTTTACAGCTGAAAATGAAGAAGTTCTATACTCTAACACACATGAAATTGTACACGGGTATTTTTGGTAAACATAACCCTAGATAAAACCCCCCCGGGGAAAACCAGTTTGGAATATGTCTATATATGAGGAGAATAGATGGTGGAATACAACAGGTACAAAATATAGATGAACTTGATACAATAGCAGCTTGATCCAAGCTGAAACACAAGTCCAAAAGAAGGAAGAGCACCCTAGAATGGTGCGCCCCTCAGAAATGCTGCCAAGATCACTGAAATGAAGCCAGATGCCAACTAGAAGCTCTAATCTAGAAACCCCTCCACAATACTCTGATATTGATGAGTAGCCTCCCTCTGAAACAAACCTCATTGCAATCTGACAACTCTAAGACCTCCCCATTGTTGATGCGCCCTCGTCCTCAAGTGCGCCCTCCTCAGGTGTAGAAGATCCTCAGTAAATAAACATGGAACTAAGCCTCCATGAGCCCTCCATGCAAGTAGGCGCCCAAGCTTTCCTCTCCCTCTGCCTGAAACCTCATCCTTTTGCTCTCTCTCAAACTTTTGGAGTGAACAAATGAGTGAATGGCCTCTCCTTGGCCTCTTGCGCCCTCCTTTAGGATGCATAAGGAAACCTAAAATTTGGGTGGATGAGATCATCTCATCTCATCCCTAATCAATGGTTGAGATCATCTCATCTAAATCTCAACTCAAAACCCACTTTACTTAAGTTTCCATAGTTTTCACTTTATGTCTATTAATTCATCCACTTTGTGAATTAATTGTCACTTTAGGCTAAAATGACCCAATTTCACTTTTGACTTAAATCTCCTAAGTCAAAGTGAAATTAGACATAAAGTACATGGTACAAGGTACAAAGTACTTCCCTCATGTGTTTAGAAGCTCACAAACACAAGGGGACCACTTTTCAAGGTACCCAAATCTCAACAGATAGGGACATCAAAAATATAAAAAAATATTAAAAACTTAAAAACAAAGATTGTAGAACATAGGACTATGATACAAATCAATAAAAAATGCAATTCTTAAATACTAAGTTTGAAAGACCTTTTCTTCATGGATTGTAAAATCCTGAGAAAAAAAGAGTAAATATAGTGTGTAAGAACAATGTTCCACAAAATTTTTGGGACAGGGGTACACAGGAATGGGGGAACATGTCCGGGGTACGTGTGGAGGCACCCACAAAGTTTTAGGAAATGTCATGGGAAACTTTGGGGTCTCCGACATAAGGGACCCCATCCGAATTGATAAAGAAATAAAAAATTGAATATATGAAAAACAATGACAACTCATAAACATGAACATTGAAGCATGGAGTAAATATTCACGTTTTCTTTAGGGTTTTGATTTTTAATTTTTTTTTCCAAGGCTGTTGGGAAAGAATTGCGGGCTGGGCCTCTTGGTGTCCCCCTTTTTTGGGGGGAGCGCCAAAGGATCCTCCACAAAGGGAAATGCCCCCCATTTCTTGGGAAACAACCCACCTTGTGTTTCCATGAGTTTCTGCATCTCAGAAACATGGGAAGCATGGGGGGTGTGCCCCACACCTTGGTGATGCCAATTTTTATAACACGATAAACATGTTTACTCTTAATAGGAATAAAATCCTCCAATAGAACTAAAATAGATGGTTAAACAACTATCAAAAGTGTTGGATCAACAACTACAAAATTTATGATTGATTGTTCAAAAGTGAAGACACTACATTTCACGTGCTTGATTCGAAATGACAACTAACATGCAACTAGATCTGAAAAAGAGGAAATTTGGAAATGACAAATAGCATGGTATAAATCTTAGTAGCAATCACATATCTTTACCATTACTAAGAGAATAGAAGATACACCATCTGGGTATTGTTACCCTCTCAAGGGTAGCAACTTTTAGATACCTTTGCAACGATATCATGTACATGCCTACACGAGCTTTCATTCATCTCTGACTAGTTCCAAACCAAGTCCTTTCTATTCTCCAATCATAACATGATGCCAGATTGATGAACCATGATGTGCTTACTTCAGATGCTCGGATACACCTTGATGGTCAAGTCACTCTATAGATACTCCATATGTAATATTTGTTTAGACATGATATAACCCCTTGACATGTCATGAAGTTGTGGTTACCTTACGATGGTTGACTAGGATGTCATAACATATAGAGTTTTCTCACTTGCATCATGTTAGCATGGGAAACATATTTTTGGTTAGAAGTGTTAGAAAAGTAGGTATGCTCATTTAACCATAGACAATATAGCAATATTGTCACCCAACCATAGGCCGAAGCCACCCTCGAGCACCTTAACCTTGACAGAGAGAATAATTTCGGAAGCAAACCCTAGGTCCAAAATCCAATCAAGGTAGCGCACCACTCTCTAGAGCTAGCGTACCAAGCAGAAAGTCCAAACCATAACCAAGAGAAAGTCCAAGCCTAAAATTGAAAATACTATTTGTAGTAGCTGCAACTGCAGCTACTCTCCAGACTTGCGCACTTACTAAATTTCTGCAGTGCGCTCTAAATTTCTGCAGTTGCAAGCTGTGTGTGTACAAATGAGCTCTGGCATCCTGTATTTATACTGCTCTTTCTTAGTTGTCTGGGCCGACTTCTCTTTCTAGAGGCTAAAGATTCAATATTAATTATTTTCTTTAGCTGACTTGTCTTCTAGGGTTATGTCCAATGCTTTAGGGTTTCTTCTCTCTTCCCGGAATATTCTATTCTTGTCAGGGTTACACGTGGAGGTTAATACCTCCCGCAACTACCATAATATCAACACTCCATCCTAGCTAGGGAGGTATTGAAGGAAATGGTATTGAGCACAAACATACCATTCAACCAGTAGCATCATCATGGCCACACAGACTATCTCATGATTAAATCACGAGCACCATCATCACTATCAGTATCATCTGACAACATCAACTGCATCATCTCTATAAGCCATTCTCCATCTGAGTAATGATGTTGAATAAGTCACTCACTCCACAGAGTGATACAAGAACTATTCTTCTAATCCGGACATATGTCCTAGAAGAATAATTGTTCCAACAGATGTTGGAAGCCACGCCATGGGAGACAAGGACTATTCTTCTAATTTGAACATACGTCCTAGAAGAATAACTGTCCTGGACCATACACTGACTATCCATCTAGCTGGTAATCATTTCCGACACTACTGATAGTCTTCATGGAAATCAAAACAATGCCATTCAATATAACACAACTGTGTCTATCCATAGTAGTACACAACTACTATCTAGTGGAACACAACCACACCAAGTAGCACATGGCTACTTGATAAGTGACACAGTCACAAACAATGGAACACATCCAACAAAGTGGCATACAACTATTGTCCAGAGACATACAGTCTCCACAATGATCATATCATCCAATATCAACCTGCATAACAATATCATGATACAAACTGAGTCATCTAGGCCATTCTTCCACTCACATCTGTGAGATCTGGAAGAGCATTTTCCCTCAGAAGGTAAAACATCAGCCATGGAGTATCTGGACTATTCTTTTCAAGCACAAAAGAATAACTATCCTTGATTTCTGAGCCTGGACCATTCACCTAACTGGGCCATTCCTCTGGCACTAATCATAGTGCAAGCTGGAGAGAATGAGTCTGCCCTAGGGAATTCCTGTCCTTGATAGTTGAACCTGGACCATACACCTAACTGGGCCATTCCTCTAGCACTAATCATAGTGCAACCTGGAGAGAATGAGTCTGCCCTAGGGAATGACTGTCCAGACCATTTCCTAATGGAAATGACTGTCCCGCACCAACCTCCAAAACGGACCATTCTTCGAAATTGCTCACAACTGTGAACTTCGAAAGAATGACTGCCCGACGAGGCAGACCATTCTACTTGACCACTGCTCAGAGTGACTGCCAAGAAGAATGACTGTCCTAGACCATTCCCCCACACTGGCCACAAGGGGAATCGCTGTCTATGATACATCATCAATCTATCGGACCATTTTCATTACGAGAATGACTGTTCGATCTGGACCATTTTCCGAATTGGAAAATGTCCGTCAGAAATCTCAAACCACTTTCTGAACTGGAAAGGAACTGCTCATCTTGGACCATTTTTCAAATTGAAAAATGACTGTCCATAAATCAATAACATTTTAGTGCTCCCTCCCAACCTGGGAGTAATCTCTTCCTTTTTCAATAAGGAATTCGTCTCCATGAGCCCCAACTTGTTTCTTAAGTACACAAACTTTTCATCTTGGACAGAGGCTTTACCAAAATATCTGCTATCTGCTCATCTGTGGAGATATATTGGAGAACCACTTCTCTTTTCTAGACTTCATCACGGAGAATATAATGCTTGATCTCAATGTACTTCGGTCTTGTTGACGCTTTCAACACCTGAGAGACGTGGAAGAAATCTTCAATCCACTCGGTGTGTCCTTGGGGGCAAGTGAGAGTTAAGGTGCTGTCACCTAATCCTCAACTTCTCCATCTAGGCCAACTCCTAGCGAAGCCAAGGGGGGTAGTCCCTAACAAATATACTAAGGCTTTGAAATAAGCCAAGTACAAAAAGAAGAAATTTAGGAGTTTATTATTCTTTTAAACAATCAGCCATAAACTAATAAAACATGAAGTAAACATTCACCACGATATATAATCAATAAGCATATACTTGCATCAAAAGGATACTGAGAAACAATTGTTAGATGCAAGTTTCATTTAAATT
>JZKD02S0666125.1:255765-266208 GCA_000966675.3 Picea glauca | reverse complement strand
TTGCTAAATCAATATGTGTATTCATAATTCATCTTTGACACTTTTTGTCAAAAGTTGTTTTTAACCATGTCTACAAGGTTTGTGCATTTGAGTATTTACACGGGGAGTAAACACCCCATGATTAGTTATTCCTTGATTCCTACCACTATTGAATTACTTCTTTTTGCAGGAACCAAATCTCATATACGTTATGTTCTTATTCTAAAAAACAATAATTTGAATAACACTTCGGCATTTCCATGTCTATTTCGTCCGTTTATTCGTCTGATTAGGGAGTATGCAACAAAAATCCTTAAAAACTATAGCATTTACTTGTGATTTGCATCCCTAAATGAAAACATACCATGGTGTTGTTCTCATTGTTGAGTTGGTTTGTGTTCATCGATCATACCATTTCCTTGGATGCTAAAAAAATGTCTCTGACTGTCTCTGGAAAAAATCAATGATTTGAGGTCTTTCCTGCCAAGTCCATGAAAAGGCTTTCTTGCTCTGAAAAAAAAAAGGCCGCAAGATTTTCATACTTGAGTAATTAATTTCTTCTTTAAAGTATGAAAGGGAAGCATCATGAAAAGAACATAGTTTTCTTTTTATTTCTTTTCCATAACTAACATGGAGAGAATTCTACCAATGGAAAAAAAACATATTTAAATAACATGGAGCAAATTCTATGAATTGTGAATGAAACACTAATTCAAAGAAAAGAGGTTCATAAAATAATTTACTATCATATGTGAATCTCACTCAATTGGATTTGCATTAATTCCACTTAAAATAGAAAAAATGAATTTGTACGTTTAGTAAGTTAAATATCACTTTCATTATTACCTCAAAATTGAAAATTATATAATATAATATAGTAAAGTAAAAGTAAAATAGTAATTAGCGTGTCCATTTATATTTTTCTCCCCATCCATGAATTGAATGTATACATTTTAGATATATAGATTCATTAAAAAGGCAAAGTTTGCATTTACTATCGGAAAACGATAAAGGTTAGCATCCATAACATCAACATCCATAACTTTTTAAAAAATAATAAAAACAATTTACCCACACTCGCTTTCTAATGAAGCTCATAAAGAAAAAAATGGCAGATTAATAACTTTGTTGTTTTTTCCCTCGATTATAGTCAATATATTTTAACAAATGACATCATTAATTATGATGATTCAATAAAAAAATATTATTTAGAATAATTAATATAATATCTTTTTTACATGATAAATCAAAATATTAATTATTGCAGATACTTATATTTTTAAAATTAATATATGGTTAAATGAATTTGCTCTAAAATAACAACTAAAACGGATATATTATCAGAACATAAGGATTTTATATTATCATCGAATACTGTTCAATACTAATCGTTGTTAATTATAAACAACTCAATTTCTATGCCATGCATGGAATCACATAGAAGTACAATACTATGTCAAGGGGATTCATGACATCCACTTTAAAAGGAACAAGTGATCAGATCAGTGAAGTAATGATAATGGATGCTAGTGTGAGGAGAATTATATTGGTGTAAAATTCAACCAGGATATTGTGGAAAAGAGAGTTTATATTCTGAGTATTTCTTTTAAAACATGATGAAATATCAATAGTATGTCAATAAATATAAATGTAGAGTTTGGTTCAATTTCTTTTTTCTATGTACAAATTTCAATGGGCTTGCTTCTTCAATTTTCTCCAATGGGACCAAGAGCCGAGGGACCCAGATTCTTAGTTCATAGGGCTCATCAATGTTTCATTAATGTTTCTACATATGTTTATTTCAAGTATTGCATGGCAAGTGACATGGAGAATTAGCGGTCTTCCCAAGTTTATTATTATATTAACCACCTATTAAGTAATTGATAAGTATTGTTGAAAAATGGCCAGGTGGCCATTCAACGTGCCACCCTTCAATTGTTTGCATTCCCATGCCAGAAAGGGGAATACTATCCTCCATTGGCATTCAAATTTCACAGCGTGGTGCAACAAAAGCTGCCGATAAAAATGTAGCAGCTACTCGGCATGTGTGCGATGCAGAGACGAAACAAGACATTAACGTTGGCCTCTACATTGGAGAAAACTTGGCCCAGGTTGGAACAAATGAGCAGCTGCTTGCCCATCCTTGAGGTCGTGGTTTAAACCATGAGGAGCCATAAACAAATATTACTGGGGTTAGGGGGGCATATAGACCATGCCTTGTCGCTGCAATTTTGAGGGTTTTGTATGCTGTTCACAGGCTTGAGGAAAGCATGTTATCCAATCCGTGGTTGGACATATGTGTTAAATATAATGTAACCTCAACAGTCTAACTGTACACTGCTAGCTATCCTGGATAGCTATACTATTGTTTCTTGATGTTCTTGATTTGCTTGAGCCTATTTAGCTCAGCTCTTTTCCATTTTCTCTAGTACTCTTTTTCTCATATACTCAATATACTGAATACTATTTATGCTCTGCTCTTTCTCTATATTCTCTGCTTCTCATTTTATCATGGTATCAGAGCTTCAGACGTAAGCCTCTTCACACAGTCTAGAGAGAAAACCGATCCCAAGTAGCGAAGAATTTAAACTGTCAACGAGAGCTCAGGATGCAAGATTCTTCACAGAGTTTGGAGAACAAAGTGCAGTCCGCCATCTACTCAAAAGATTGTTGCAGAAAGCAAACACAAGGAAGCAGAGTGCAATACGCTCAAAATATTGAGGAAACTGAGCTGCAGAAGGTAAAGAATCGTGAAATTCGTAAAATATTGAGGAAACAGAGCTGCAGAAGGAAAAGAATCGTGAAATTTGTAAAAGATTGAGGAAACTGAGCTACAGAAGGCAACGGATCATGAAATTTGTAAAATATTGATGAAACAGAGTTGCAGAAGAGAAAAAATTCATAAGTTCTTTAAAGAATTCGTGAAATTCCTTCTTACATAGAGAATTTTGCAAAGAGTGCCAAAGGACAAGCCAAAGCAGCAAAGGACAAACAGAACAGTCGTAAGATCGACCCTGCGAACATATCTGAGCAATCGATTGAGTTCAGAAAGGAAGAGGAGCACGCAGAAAAGGTAAAAGTTTTTTAGTCGTCAGATCTAGCGAAGAGGACTGATAACCATCGGATCCGGGAGAAAGTGCACGAGGCTTAGTCCTTTGGAGCGCACAGGAGAAAATCCGACTTGCGAAGTCGCGAAATCCCAAAATCTTTGGCACCGTCCATCAAGGAGGATACGTGGCGAGATCTCGACATTTCACTGACTCGCAGGGAGTAAAGGTGAGAGCACACTGCGGTGAGAATTCACAAATCACGAAATCACGACTTGATCTGAGCTGTTGGATCGAGAAATATCGTGAGTCGTCGATCTGACACTATCGAGAAATCGAGAATCAAGATTTGGATGAGCAGAGGAGACTGGACTCCATACCATGATACACGAAATCCCAAAATCATGAAATCACTCCAACCGTTGGATTTGGAGTGATAGGTGGCGAAGATCCGAAAGCCATCGACGTTTTTGGCACTGGGAGAACAGAGGTGCAAGTCGTTCAACTTCGTGAAACGCAAAAACCCGACATCATTTGAACTGTCCATTAGAAGGGACATGTGGCAAGCGTTCAACACTTCACTGACTCGTGACTCGAAGAAGTCAACCAACAGAGTTTCACGAACCTGCGATATGCGAAATCACGAAATAATTGCAACTGTTGATCGAGCAAAGATCTAGACCGTCGATCCAGTGCTATTGCGATTTGGGCTACTGGGAAATCAGAGGTGAGAGTTCAGTGAAATTGCAATATGCAAAAATCCAACGTGATCTGAGCCATCAGATCAGGAGGATCATGAACCGTTGATTTGGGAGGCTCCAAAATTTCGGCATTTCGGAGTTCGGGGTTTGGAGAACATCGTGACGAGATCTAAAAGGTCACGAAATATCGATCCAGAAAATACCAAAAAGTGGATCATGTTCATAGTGTCATGGTCGTGTGGAGGAAGGATACGAGAGGAGTTGAGGGCTCGTTAAGCCCCTTTCAGAGTTTGGGAGTTGGAGAGTCAAGAGTGGCTCACACGCCAATACTCTCGAGGTCATGAAATGCGATGCACCCTTTGTGGGCTAAGCCAGTGGTCACGGGTACTGGTCATGTGGGGAAGGAGCTTGCGCTAAGTTCACATGTGGACCTATTCCACCATTGGAGGGGCTACAATCGCTATAGTTTCTACAAAATAGATCTCAGAGCCCTGAATCAGTAGATCTCGCACTTAGATAGACAAGTCTAGCCAAATAGAAGCTAAAGAAGTGTTCTACACCACGTTTTTCGGTCTGAAGTCACTGCAAGAAATTCGAAGACCCGTTTTTCACGCAGGAATTAAATAAATGCGAAATCCTATTTTTTTGGTAATTTTTAAATTCTTCAAAGATGGCCACGTCTAGCAATTTAGGACCAACTCAAGGACCGATTCTTCTTGGAAAGAATTATGAGTTTTGGTCTCTTCGAATGAGATCCTTCTTGCAAGAACAAGAGTACTGGGATCCAGTGGATCTTGGATATGTGGAACCAGATCCAGCATACCTTGCCGCCATGACCAACCAATAGAGAACTGCTCAGGCAACACAAAGGAACAGAGAAAACAAGGAAAATTTTGGATTCAAAATTCAGTGGATGACTCGATTTTATCAAAAATCACAGGCGTTGTTACTTCAAAACAGGCCTAGGACATCCTTAAATCAGCTTACCAAGGAAATGACAGGGTCAAAACAGTCAAATTGCAGACCTTGAGGACGCAATTCGAGACTTTAAGAATGACAGAGTCTGAAAATGTTGATCAGTTTATGACCAGAGTCATGGGAATCGTAAACCAGATCAGATTGACTGGTGAAGCCATCTTTGATCAACGCATTGTTGAGAAAGTCCTCAGAAGTTTACCAAAGAAATTTGAAATGGTCATTACAACAATCCTTGAATCCAAGGATCCGTTAAATTTGTCAACAGATGAATTAATGGGCTCTATGTTGACACATGAGACCAGATTGCATCTCACAGATGAGTCAATCGCCAATGCCTTCAAAACTCAATTCTCCTTCAACAGAGGAAGAGGCAAAGGTCACCAAGGAAGAGGGAGTAGTCCAAGTCACCAACACTCAAGTGGAGGTCACAGAATCAAAATTTCCAAGGTCACAGACAACAACACCAGAATCAAAATTTCCAACCTCTAAGAGGCAGAGGGAGAAGATCAAATGACAAATCAACCATACAATGCTATTACTGCAAAAATTTTGGACACTATGAATCTAAATGCTGGAAGAAGCAAGAATATCAACTCTCAGGCAGAGCACATGTCTCAAATCATACAGGAGAAACCTCAAAAGGTATGTTTCTCTCATGTCACAAGACTGAAGAACAACATTAAGATATCTGGTTTCTGGACAGTGGATGCAACAATCACATGATAGGTAACAAAGATTTACTATCATGCATTAATTCTTCAATTTCCTCTGATATTACCCTTGGAAATGATTCTTTAGTCAAAGTTCAAGGAAAAGGAACTATACCTATTCTTATTAAACAAAATGTAAAGAAATACATAAACAATGTCTACCATGTTCTAGATCTGAAACATAACCTGTTAAGTGTAGGACATCTCATTGAACATGGCTATAAGGTACTTTTTGAGGGAGCATCATGCAGGATATATGATAAAACCCCCAATAGGAAATTGATTTCTGAAATCCACATGACTCGGAATAGGATGTTTCCCCTGAACCTCAGAACTACAAATCTGATCCAACCATATGCACAAAGTGCATCCACCCCCAATGAAACTATGGTTTTCCATACAAGATTTGGACATCTACCCTTTCAGAGTCTAAGTCTTCTACAGAATCACTCCATGGTCAAAGGTCTCCCTATCTTCAAAGAGCAAAATCTCCCATGTGAGTCTTGCATAATTGGAAAACATAAGAGAACTAGTTTTCCACAGTCCTCCACTCAAGCCAAACAACATATCGAACTCATTCACACTGACCTATGTGGACCAATGCAAACAGAGTCCGTAGGTGGTAGATTTTATTTTCTAACGTTTATTGATGAATTTAACAGGAAAATCTAGATCTATTTTCTCGGACACAAGTCTGAAACTTTTGCAAAATTCAAAGAATTCAAAGCAGAAGCTTAAAAACAGAGTGGCAAGTATATAAAATCTCTCAGGTCAGATGGAGGAGGAGAATACAATTCCAACGAATTTGCAAATTTCTGCAAATCACAAGGCATCATCATGCAAACTACATCCAGGTATACTCCACAACAGAATGGAGTGGTTGAAAGGAAAAACAAGACAATAATGAACATGGCAAGAAGCCTACTCAAAGAGAAATGTTTGTCAAATACTTTTTGAGCTGAAGCAGTAGCATTCTCAGGTTATCTCTAGAATAGATCTCCAACCACCAATCTAAAGATGAAAGTTCCTCTAGAAACATGGAGCAGGACAAAGATAAATGTTGCTCATCTAAGGACATTCGGATGCATAGCATACACTCACATCCCTTCTGAATTAAGGAAGAAACTTGATGATAGAAGTGAGAAGTGCATCTTTACTAGATGCAGTGAAACATCTAAAGCTTGTAGGCTTTACAATCCATTCTCAAAGAAACTAATTCTCGGCAGAGATGTAAAATTTATGGAAAATCAACTCTGGAACAAATCTGAAAATCATCAAATGGACAGTCAAAATCCATTGCTGCCCAGTGTTGAAAACGCAGAAAATTCACGACAGCCAATACCTCAACCTGCTCTTCCAAGATTGCAGGTACAAGGACAATTTTAAAATTATCAGAATCACTCAACTTCAAGCAGAGACTCATCCTCTGAACTTCAAAATCAGAGAACTCAAAGTTTGAGAGAAATCCATCAGTAGTTGGATGACATTGAACATCAAAACCATTTTGCTTTAATGTCATGTCAACGTACATCTTTTAAATAGGAAGCTAAGGAGCCACATTGGGTTCAAGCCATGAACCAAGAGATTGACTCCATTGAGAAGAACAAGACATGGGATCTTGTTGATTTTCCTAGACACAAGAAAAGTATTGGTGTCAAGTGGGTTTACAAAACTAAACTAAATAAAAAAGGGTAGATTGAAAAACACAAGGCAAGACTTGTTGCCAAAGGATTCTCACAACAACCAGGTACTTATTAGGGTGAAACTTTTGCTCCAATAGCAAGATTAGAAACTGTAAGGACTCTTAGCCATAGCAGCTCAACTCAAATGGAAAGTATACCAGATGGATGTCAAGTCAGCTTTCCTGAATGGTTTCTTAGAAGATGAAGTTTATGTCGATCAACCACCTAGATTTGAAGTCAAAGAGCATCCAGCCAAAGTATATCGGTTGAAGAAAGCCTTGTATGGATTAAAACAAGCTCCAAGAGCTTGGTACAATAGAATTGACACTTACCTAATCAAAAGTGGTTTCAACAGAATCCAAAATGAGCCAACTCTTTACACCAAAACAGATCAACATGGTAAAATTATGATTGTATGTTTATATGTTGATGACATGATATATACTGGAAATCTTGAGTTAACCAGTTTTAAACATGCCATGCAATCTGAGTTTGAGATGACAGATCTTGGCATAATGAAATGCTTTTTGGGAATTGAGGTTGATCAATCAACCAAAGGCATTTTTGTCTGTCGACAAAAGTATGCAGCAGACATCATCAAAATATTCTGCATGGAAGAATGAAATCCAACAGAAACTCCTATACCCCTAGGCACAAAATTGAGCAAGAAAGATGAAGGCCCTATAGTGGATCCTACCCTATACAAAAGTTTAGTAGGAAGTTTGTTGTATCTTACAACAACTAGGCCTAATATTATGTATGTAGCTAGCCTTGTTTCCAGGTTTATGGAATCCCCCAAAGATTCTCACTAGAAAATGGTGAAACAGATTCTGAGATATGTTGCAGGCACTCTCGATTTTGGCTTATGGTACACTCAGTCTGATGATAATCATCTCTCTGGTTACACAGACAGTGATTTTACAGGAAGCCTAGATGACAAGAAAAGCACCTCAGGACATGCTTTTCACTTGGGCACAAACCTGATTTCATGGGCATCAAAGAAGCAACCAATTGTATCAATATCTTCTGCAGAGGCAGAGTATGTCACTGCTACCTTAGCTTCTTGTCAAGTTGTGTGGCTGAGAATAATATTGAAAGATATGTCACATACAGAAAAGGAGCCAACTCCTATCTTCTGTGATAACACCTCATCAATTGCTCTATCCAAAAATCATGAGTTTCACAAGAAAAGAAAGCATATTGACACTCTCTTTCACTTCATCCACGAGCTCATCACTAATGGTGACATAACACTTCAATTCTATGGCTCTCGAGATTAGCTCGCATATATTTTTACAAAGCCACTGGGAAAATCTGTTTTTTATTCTCAGAGACAACACTTGGGCATTATCAGTGCTGATGTTTGTAACTGCTGAGTTTAAGAGGGAGTGTTAAATATAATGTAACCTCAACAGTCTGATTGTATAATGCCAGCTGTCCTGGCCAGCTGTACTATCGTTTCTTGATGTTCTTGATTGCTTGAGCCCATTTAGCTCAGCTCTTTTCCCTTTTCTCTAGTATTTTTTTTCTCATATACTCAATATAATGAATACTATTTCTTCTCTTCTCTTTCTCGGTATTCTCTTCTTCTCATTTTATCAATATGGGGCTATTTGATAGTGGCGAATAACGTGAATATCCTTGAGAAGGTTCTTAAGTTATTGAGCGAGAATTGCACTGTGGCCACTTAGTGGCTGGAGGACACCGTAGAGTACCTTTATAGGCATAATGTAGGCGAAGGGTGTCATTTTCCTAGATTGAAGGAGTCTTTAGAGGGATTGAGGGCATTAGAGAGGGATCGGGATCAAGATCAATCCTGGCTCGATGGAGGGTTGTTGGATGTAGCATTGGATAAGCTTGAAGGGGAATTCAGGAAGCTTCTTGTGGAGAAATATGTACTTTTTCCCTTTTTGTTTTTTTTCCCTCGCGTGTTTTATTCTCTCCTTTCTCGAAAATTCCTGAAAGCAATTGGATCCATAAAGTCTTTTAGCCCACACAAACAACCATTTTCTGTTCTGAGCATCTCTTTCTCTCTATTTTTCTTTTTCTTTGTATAATTGGTTTGGCTGGAGAGCTCCATGGATAACTACAACCACTTGAGAAGCGAAGAATGCAAACATATAATCATCAATAAGATGTACTCATTCTACTCACAACACCCATCTTTCTTGTTTCTGCTTCTTTCCAAGAATTCAACAAAAAGAAAAAGAAATGTTAAAATGAAGACACATGACATAATTCAATAACTGATTATTATTGTTTCCCATTGACTACAAAACCCAATGAATTATCTTGTGAGTTGATAATTCACTATCAAGGTGTTGTAATCGATAATAGGTTTTATGGGTTTTGAATCCTTCAGCCAAGTATTTAGGGTATACCGAATAACAAATTGGGATTTAGTTTGGTTAGGGTAGCAGGACCAGTTGCCTTAACTTCGAGATCAAAATTGTTTATCTTTATGTGCAAGTTTTGAATCAGGCCTACCAGATTTCTATACATCCATAAATAAGTTTAGTTCCATGCAATAAGCCCCTTTTTGCTCGAAAATACCCAATATACGGGATGTTTAGTGATCTACCTGATTTCGTAGCCTTGTAGTTTTTCAAGTCAATTTACCTTATTGGTATGTAAACTCGGTCTTGTTAGGATTTTAGTTGAATTTTATCAAAGCTCTTTGATATTAAGAAATTATAAATGGGGTACCTGGACTATGAAAGCGTGGAAGATGAGTCTGATACATGGAACGACAGTGTTGTCACACTCCTCATAAAGATTGTAGACATGCTCCTTCACTATGTCCTTTTCTCTCCGACATGACATTGAATAGTAATTTTCCTTCAGTCCCACAATTTGTTGTGCACATCAGAAGAAGAAGAAAAAGCTGAGTGAACCCAAAAGGAGGCCTGATATTGACTGTCATGCTCCTCATAGAGATTGTAGACCTGCTCCTTCACTATGTCCTTTCTCTCTGACATGACGTTGAATAATGATTTTCCTTCAGTCCCGCAATTTGTTGTGCACATCAGAAGAAGATCAAGCTGAGTGAACCCAAAAGAGGCCTGTTGGGTATGTGTTATATTCTTTGCAGGAGTAGTAGTGTCTGAGCGCCTGCGCCGAGCGTGCAGGGGGGTAAGAGGGGGAGTGCAGGGGGGTGGAGCCCCCCGCGCGGGGGTTCGGGGGCAGCGCCCCTGAAATTTTTTTTTTGGGCCGACATATTTTCGCCGATTTCGGGTCGACATATTTCCGGGACCACATGATATTAGGTGGTTTTCGACACATGGTTTTTGCCGATGGTTTTCTATTTCCGGTTAAGGAATTAGGGTTTTGGACTAATCCAGGTCAT
>JZKD02S0666125.1:240762-254268 GCA_000966675.3 Picea glauca | reverse complement strand
AATTACTTTTCTTTGCGTAGGTTTTACATACGCTCGTTAACAAAAACAGAACAATAGTAGTAACGTCTGTTACATAGGGCACCATCCCCGCTACCTTTTGTGCTTCTCAATACACATTAAATATGATTTGAAAAGTTAGAACCAAGCAGACAGGTTCGAAAAGATGGGCTTTAATAACTGGAAAGCTCAAGGACAACTCTAATTAAAATGAATAGACAACCAAATATTATCGGATCTTGTAATTTGTTTTTGCCTGCATTTTAAATTTGCGATTTTTTTTTTCCTTGTGCAGTTTTAGTTTTGTTCAAAGCTTCAACATAGTTCACGAACATGTCGGCGACAGAGACCTTGATGTCATGTCCCTCTTTGATATTTTGCATTTAGAAATGATGGGCTTTAATAACTGGAGGACATCTCCCATTAAAATAAATAGACATGTGAATATTATGGGACATGGTAATTTATTTTTGCCTGCATTTTGAATTTGCGAAATACTTTTTATTTTATTTTTTGCTAGCGATTCACAATCTTTATTCAAATTGTTAACTTTAGCCAATCATAAATGTCATTAATACTTTGGCGGTTCGACATTCAGAGGTTTTGGATGTGACACAATATAAATCCTCCAAAGGCCAAATTCCCGAAGTAAACGTTTCGAACCATTACATGTATTTTGGGGCTTCAGAATTCCGGGAGTTCATTTGTTTTAAACGTGCGGTTCATACTTCGGCGGTTCGTCATTCACGAGTTTTGGATATAGCATGAGAGAAATCTCCTGGAGACCAAAACTGCGGAGTGATTAATTAATACTTAATCGTGATTAATTAAAGTTATTAAATGTTTTATTAACTCTTTAAAACACTTTTACTTTTTTGTAATATTCATTACTTCGACACTTTGAGAACTCAATATTTGTTTATACTCCCAAAGGGAAATCTCTCGGAGTGACGTGGCGGAGATGACGTCATTCTTGGTGACGTGTCAAAAAAGGAGGAGTGAGACATGTCACTTGAATCGAGGGAATAATCAGACACAAATGTTAAAAACAAGTGCCATGTGTCAACGCCAAAAAGATTAGAAGACATGTGTCCTATGACTATCTGTAAGTCTTTTATAAAAATTGTCACTAGGAAAAATGTTTGGGACTTCGTAGATTCAGGGTTTTTGCATTTTAGATTTCTTGGAACTCCTGAAGCACAAATCTCCGAAGTGTTCGCTAAATCTTTTTCTTTTACAATTCAAGCAACTTTTGTATTTCGGGGATCACAAGAACCGTTTGATCAAATAGTACAACTCATCAACGGGTGTTATTGTAAGCACTTTATTAATATATAACAACCAATGAATTTATTTTAAATTAAAAGATAATCTGGTACACCTCCCTTGAGTTATTTTCAGTCATCTCGTACCCCTCCCGCGTTCAATCATCTCGCTTACTTGAGAAAGTTGTGCACTTTGTTTGTATAGTTTTTTGTCCATTTTCGAAGCGTATCTCCTGTCTTTCTAGTTCCGAAAGGGACTGCTCCTTTTCATCATTGCTTTGAACCGTGCCTTCCAGAATACTCTTTTTTTACAGTGACCTCTCATCAAACCTCCCCACTTTCCCGCTCTGTTCAAAAACACAGCTTTTCAGTGGGCCTGCAGCGGTCCCTAGCTCTTATTTTAATGGACTCTCTGACCAATGATCTCATGCACCCATCTGACGAACTCATCTGGAAACAGGTGGGTTTTTTCGACCAAGTTGACTCTCTGGAAAAGAAGTTATCGTCGCTTCCCTCCAATCTCTTTTCAAACTGTCCAACTTCTTCCTCGGGTGACCCAGTGGTGCAAGACACTCATCCACTGACATCTGCCCTGCTCTCGAGATCCTATCATCCTGTTTTCGACAGACTCCTGCTAAACTGCCCTAACAGACCTTCCTCTTCAGCTGTTCATAGAGTCCCTTCAGCCCCCCACCGAGTGGTCTCCAGTGGTCGCAAGGTGTGGAAATCAAACAAGAACACCAGAAGGTTGGTATTGGGTGATGGAGTAGGCTTAGAAGACCTCTGCAAGATGTCCCTCAATGCCCTGGTTGGTCGTATTTCATACAAAAGTATGAGCCCACAACCACTAGAAGACTGGATAAAATCACAGTGGTCTCCGATCTTGGGCTACTGTCCTGAAATCTTGCTCCTTAAAAAGGGTTGGCTCGGTTTCCTCTGCAGATCTCCTGAAGATGCCTCTCTGATTTATCCTCATTTTGGGTCATTGGGGGAAGCAACCTCATGCTTAAGGGCTGGCGAATGGCCTTCAACCCAGACACAGATTACTTTCATCTCAGACACCTTTGGGTGTTTCTCATGGGTCTTCCACTCCACTTCTGGAATAGTGAAGCCTTCAGAGTTATCGGTGACTCGTTGGGCAAGTTCATTGCCTTCGACCCTCTGTCCCTCACTGGCTCCTCAAGGAAGATGGGCAGGGTATTGGTTGAGATGGATATATCAGTTGGACTGTCAGAGAATCTGGAGATAGATTGGAGAGGACGCAAGACGCTATAGACACTGGACTACCTCAGTCTACCTTTCTGTTGCAACCTATGACGAGAAAATAGACATCTACGCCACTCTTGCCCTAGTAAGTCCTGGACCAAACCTACTGAGGAAGATGACCTGCATCTTAACCCCCCTGATTACATGGACGATGATCCTTCACTTGAGTCTTTTCACACACTCCCTGACCCGCCCTCCCCTCCCCTACCTAGACAACCAGAGCCTCTGACGACCAAACTATTCCATCTTTTCCCCTCTCTCTATAACTCCCTTACTGTTGTCGAAAAGGTTACCATCAACAACTCATCTTCGTTTTATTCCCCTCGATATACTCCCCTCTCTCCTGAAGTTGCGTCGATCCAGCCCTCCCCCCCTGTGCAGACTCCCCTCTCCAGCTCCCTACAAACGACTTCTGATACTACTCGACTCCTTACCCCCTCTCCCCCCTCACTTCCCCAGACCACCTAACTGACCAGTCAACACTGCTCACCTTCCCCATTGCACCCTCTCCCTCCGTCCTCATTGACATGCCACCATAGTGTTCCATCCATTACCGCCTACTCTACAGTTTCGCCTTCTGTTCTCCCTGGCATGGGCCAGCCTATCGATAGCGAGGATACTCTGCTGCCCGAACTGAGTTCCCTGTCCCCTCCATCCTTTAATCCGGACTCTGCTACTCTGTTACTAGTTTACCGTGGAAATGAACTCATCTCATAAACCTCGGATGCAGGCACTTCATCTACCATTCTTAATGACAAATACCAAAAATCCTTTGCATGGTCACGAGGTCTGGGCGTTGAGCTCTCCCCTCTACAAACTTGGAGCTCCAGAAAGAAGAAGGGGATTCTTAATTCACAACAAGCTACTCCTATTGAACCTTCACTTGATGGAAAGGCCCTTAGAGCATTGAAGGCCATTGCTCGTTCCAAATAATGATTGTTCTCTCTTTAAACATACGAGGAACCGGAGGCATCCTCAAATCTGCATCATTCCGTAATCTTCTCGAGCACACCAATCTGGATGTCATTTTTTTTCAGGAGACCCTCTCGTCAAAGAAAAAGTCCAGAGATTTCTTTCACTCCTTCTGCTCTTCTTGGGTCTCTGTGGCTATTAGCGCCTTGGGCAATTCGGGCGGCCTGCTAGTGGCATGGGACCCAGGTATCTTTGACTTGACTCCCTTCCTGACTTGCGGTGGCTTACTGCTATTGGGTCGCTACTTAGCTACCAACCAGGACCTGGCGTTTTTAAATGTATATGGCCCCTGTCAGGATAAACTACTTTTTTGGACTCTTCTTGCAAACAATGGGATTCTGTCCATCCCCAACCTCATCCTAGGAGGTGACTTAAACATCACTCTCTCGGCCGATGAACACTGGGGCGGTCTCTCATTTCCTGAACCAAGTGCAGCCTTTTTCAGAGACCTTTTCCTTACCAATAACCTCATCAATATCTTGCCTTCTAGACTTATCCCCACTTGGCGTAACGGGAGATCTGGGATTGAAGCTATTGCTAGAATACTTGATCGCTTTTTAATCTCAGATAGTTACTTGTCCTCCACAGCCTCCCCAACCTCCTGGGTGGCGCTTCCCTACTTTTTAGACCATGCACCCATTCTCCTAAAGCTGAATTTTCTCCTCCATCATAAATCTTACCCTTACAAATTCAATCACCATTGGCTTACATCTGCTGATTATTCCGATCTTGTGCACTCTGTCTGGACAGACCTGTCTTTTCAAAGTGAAACTAATCCCCAACTAAGAATTGTCTGGAAGCTAAAGGTACTAAAAGCGCACTCTAAATCATGGAGAAAATGTAAAAAGGATTCAGAGGCGACCCTTCTTAACAACATAGAGTCCGAGATTAATAACCTCATTTTACTCTCCTCCTCTGCCACCCTGTCATTAGAGGACTCCGATACATTAAAGATGCTTGAGAGGAACAGAGCTCACATTCTGCGTGAAGAGGAAATGAGATGGAGGCTCTGAAGCCGAGCGACCTGGCTCAAGTGGGGAGACTCCAATACAAAATATTTCCACAGTTTAGCTAATCACAATAGGAACAAAAAACAGATCTGGTCAATCCAGAGTGATTGCAGTGAGACTCTCCGTGAACAAGACGCAATCAAAGAGGAGGCTGTCTCTTTTTTTAGTAAGCTCTTCAAAGCCAACGAAAGTCAATTCCTTCTTGAGAAAGTTGCCACTGCTAGTCTCTTTCCGAATTTGGTATCAGCCACTGAAGCGTCCGATCTCTATAGGCCTATTACTTTGACGGAGCTCAAAGATATTTTAATCCATTTCAAAAAAGAGAGAAGTCCAGGTCCCGACGGCTGGACGACAGAATTCTTCTCTTTTTTCTTCGATCTCGTGGGGTCGGATCTCCTTCAGATGGTGGAGGACACTCGCATCAAAGGTAAGGTACAAAAAAGTCTTAACTCCACCTTCTTGGTATTGATCCCGAAGGAAAATCACCCTGACTCCTTCACTGACTTCAGACCAATCTCCTTGTGCAACCTTATTTACAAGATTGTCTCAAAAGTTATTTCAAACCGGATGAAGCCGATTCTGGAAAGGAGTCTATCGGTTGAGCAGCTCGGTTTTCTAAAAGGGAGAAGAATACAAGATGCCATTGGTGTTGCCCACGAGAGCATCCACTCCATAAAACAGAAAAATCTGAAGGCTTTGATTTTGAAACTTGACCTCAAAAAGGATTTTGACAACATCAATTGGGCTTTCTTGAGACTTATCCTCCACTCGGTGGGTTTTGGCATCAAGTTCACGGACTGGATTATGTCATGTGTCACTAGTGCTAGCTTTGCGGTGCTTATTAATGGGGAGGCTACAAACTTCTTCAAAAGTGAACGAGGGCTCCGTCAGGGATGCCCCCTCTCTCCTTACCTCTTCATTCTTCTCATGGACAACCTTAGTCTTCTCCTTGCAAAATCCATCTCTGAACACCGAATATCGGGTATAAAGGTATCAAGGCTCATCAAGATGGTACATCTCATGTTTGTGGATGACATTCTCATAATGTCAAAAGCAGACCTTCCGGAGTGGCTGGCGATCTTGGAGGTACTACAACTTTTCTGCTCAGTCTCGGGTCTGTCCATTAACCCCATAAAATCCACTATACACTAATGGGGTTTATCCAAAGCCGAGCTTTTGCTACTCAAAAACTCCATCCCATATTCATTTTTTGATTTGAAGGATGGCTTCATTTACCTGGGCTTCAGGCTGAAACCGGGAGTCTCTTCCTCTACTGATTGGTACTGGTTAGTTGCTTTATTTGAAAGGAGAATAGGTTTTTGGTGCAATAAGTGGTTGTCCCTAGGTGGACGCCTCATTCTTGTCTAATCGGTTCTTGAAGGCCTTGTTGTCTACTGGATGACCCTCGCCCGAATCCCAAACAAGATCATCATATTGTTTCGTAGACTCTCCTTTAATTTTCTATGGAACGACCTCACCGGAAAACGTCGTTTTCACCTGTGCAGTTGGCAGTCACTGGTTAGGCCCCGAAAGGCAGGGGGCTGGGGGCTCAAAAATCTCTCCATTTTCAACACAACGCTCCTAGCATGTTCCTTCTGGAGAGCTGTCACACATGACAACATCTGGCACCGAGTCATTATGGACAAATATCTTGACACCCTTCCTCTTCTCCCTTGGCTTCGGATGACTACTCTTGAACAGGGACGGGATTCACCCTTCTGGAGGGGTCTTCTCTCTGCCTCACCAGTGATTCTACATTGTCTTCGTTGGAAACCTGGTTCAGGTATCGAGATTTCACTTGGAAGGGATAAAATCCTCGTATTGGAAAATCTCTCGATCCTCTCGTCCCAACTCAGATCTCTGCTTTCTTCTCAAAGTTTCGATTTCCTGGCTCAGATGAGAGTGGCTGCTTGCGCCCTTCACCTCTCTGACCAATGGCTACATAGCAGCATGCTTCAGCTCTGGGGTCCCATGGCAGTGGAATGGGATTCATTTACCACAGCACTAAAATCGGCGGGTAACTCTCTCCGGAACACGCGTGACACTCTCCTGTGGGCCGGTAGTGATGGCTCGGGCATCCTTACAGTAAAAAACGCCTATGCGGCCCTCCTCCAACCTCAGCTCATCGATGTTGTTTCTTTGTGGTATCACCTGATCTGGAAGTGGCATATACCACTCAACCTTCAAATTTTCTTTTGGCTTTGCGTGAAGGACATGGCGCTCACTTGGGAGGCCCTTCGTAGGCGCGGCTGGCAGGGACCCGGGATTTGTCCCCTCTGCAATCAAGCCACTAAAGACATACACCACCTTATGATTCACTGTATTTTCACTTCTCATATCTGGAACCTCCTATCCCAGCATTTCTCACTTCCGCTGGCCTGGAATGGCGTCACCATTTCCAATTGCCTCTCATCATGGTTATCAGACAGATTGGCTCCACATCCATTGGTTGCACACGTTTGTTGGCAGACCTAGGTTGAGCGTAACCATGTGATTTTTGAGGGTCGGCCCCCCTCCTGCCAAGCGGTCCTCCACAGAGTTTTATCCTCTTTCAATTGGTAGCCGACCACTGTTAAGATCTTTCAATTTAAAGCTTGTGAATACTCGCTGGTGGCTGGTGGTACTTTAGTATGTTTTGATGGCGCAGCTCTATCTAACGGTGTTTGTTGCAGGGTTGGTGGCACGTTCAAGTCTCATCCGTCTCGGATCACTAAATGGTTCTTAAACTGTGGTGCGGGATCAAATACCAAAGCCGAGCTCATGGGCTTGTGGGCATCTCTCTCCCTTGCCTCGTGCTGGTCTTTAAATCACCTACTGGTTCTAGGAGACTCGAGAGTAATAATTGATTGGATTAACCAAAAATGCAAGCTTCACTCTGTACACATTGAGGGATGGAAACAACAAACTATGGAGCTGGCAAATTTCTTCACCGACGTTCACTTCCACCATATTCCCAGATATCACAATACTGAGGCGGATGCATTATCTAAAAGGGCACTAACTGAAGTGGCTGGGCATCTCTCGGTTTATCATTGTGACAATGGAATTGAGAGCCCTATCACCACTTTCAATCTTTTCGAATCATAGCTGCCCCTTATTGCAGTACATTTTTGTGTGCATTAGAAAGACTGTATACTTTATACATTCAAGCTTTCTCCCCTCGCTAGAGCGGGCATAAAATCGACTGCTCTTCTAGTTATTTTGTCATATCGGATATATAACAACCAGCACTGTCCATGATTATCTACAGCAGGATTTTAGCATTGTAAAAGAATTTATACTTTATATAAATTTGAGAAAAAAATTTTACCTGGAAAAAAAAAGTAAAGTTGTCGAATCCTATAAGTGCTTTGACATCAACATTGGTTTAATGCTCTGGTGACGGTGACATGATTGATAATTAATAGGCATTCAACATGGACCTTTTTGTGGCCCCATATTTCGTTCACAATCACGATCCCCAACTTAATCACGTTTGCGTTTTCAATCTCGATCTTAGGAGGAGGGATATTGTTGGCGAACAGGAAAACCGACTGCGAGAAGCTTCTTGAAAAGTCGATGATAGCCATCGGCGTTTTCTTCATGGTGGTATCCATCGTTGGCCTAATAGGGGTCTGGTGCAAGGTATGATAGTTGTTGTGGGTCTATCTATTGGCCATGCTCTTGTTATAGTTATGCTTTTCTGCTTCACGGTCTTTGTGTTTGTTGTGACTGACAAGGGCGTGGGGGAGGTGGTTTCGAACCGAGGATTCTTGCTTATAGTTATTCTCTTATGCTTCACGGTCTTTGCATTCGTGGTGACCGACAAGAGCGTGGGGAAGGTGGTTTCGAGCCATGGATACCAATTGGCTTCAAAATCACGTTGAGAATACCACCAATTGCTCAGAAGCTACATTATAGATGTCAAGGTTTGCAAAAGCCTTGCAGAGGATAGCGTAATGCTATTTTCCTAGTTTTCTAATGTATTTAGGTGAATTTCTTATGTATGCAGCCAAACTTCGTATTTATCTGATTGCGCGTTTGTTGTAGATATTTTTGTTATTGCTGCAGGTTTTCACCCATTTTGGTCATTTTTCTTTTTTATTTAGATCGATTTCATTTTTATGTTGCCGTTTTTGTTTCACATATTTAGACAGATTCTTGTTTTGTCATTCATTCAAGTAGTTTTCGTATGTATTTTGGGTGGTTTTCCATATTTATGCCAGTGGATTTCATATTTTTTTTGGAATTATCGTATTTAATCAAAGCTTTTCTTGGTTATTTAGGTGGTTTCTATTGTCATTTATTTAGGTGGTTTTGTTACTTCATGTAATCTTTTTTTTTTCAATTTACTTTGGGGGCTTTCACTATTAATTTAGGTGTTTTTTTAATTAAATTAAGTTGTTTTCCTTATCTCTTTAGGTGGTGTTTTTACCAATTTAGATAATAAAAACATATCTATGGAGTTTTCATCTTTGCATTGAGAGGTTTTTAAATTCATTTAAGTTGTTTTTCTCATATTTTCATCTTTGCATTGGGAGGTTTTTAAATTCATTTAAGTTGTTTTTCTCATATTTTTAGGCGGTTTTTTACCCATTTAAATAATATTAATATTATTTAAATAATATTAACATTTTTTATAATAAATAGCACTGCTTGTCTTTGTTTACACATGCATTCCTCTTTCACGTCATTCATTTTACTTTACTATCTTTTTTTTAAATTATAGTGTGATAGCTTAAAGCGCGAAGAAATAGCCTTTGTTGGTCACAATATGCAAAGGTAAATGAGTATTCAGTCCATGTTTTAACACCTCAAAGGAAATGAACTACATGTAACTGAGCCCTCAATCCACTGGAAAAATTAAATAATGAACCCTCATTGAACTGGAAAAACTAAATAACACCTTAATTTTGTGGTCACGAGACCTCAAACAAAGACAACAAACTTCATGTTGAACCTGTTACAACAAGCCGTCAATGAAATGGAAAAATTAAATAAATTTTGGTTTAAAATCAATTCATGTTATTCAATTATTAATGATTGAATTTATGTTATATACTTATTAATGATTGAAAGATAAAATATTACAATCAAATTATACTATCAATTACAACGATTCAAAATTTAATATCCTACCAAACACTTTCAAAGAAATTTAGACATTAACAAAACCATAAACCATAATATCTTCAACCCAAGCACTCAATAAATAAGCATTAACAGAACCATAAATTATTTATGGTTTTTCAATTGCATGTTGGGAACCACTCACAATTAGTTGGCCAATTAGTGTTTTTCAACGTCTTGACTATTAGCTATTTATGATTTTTCAATTCTACTTACACGGGACCACCAACAATTAATTCTTAATTAATTCTCCAAATTAATCTTTTCATTTGCTACAATTTCTCATCATTCATTGAGATAATACTTGATACAAAATTGCAAAGTATGACACACATCTAGAACCAAAAACTAATCCATTTAAAACACTTATGGGAAAGGAAAGATAGTTAAATTCAAAAAAGTAACTTGAGAGAGATTTATGAAAGGCTAACTTAAAAGGTCAAGGAAAATTGATCTCAACATCGAATATCGCAATAGGCTAATTACTGATGCAATAGACTACATCATTGATGTGTATTCTATTAATATGATCATGTATAGTTACACAATATGGTTATAAGAAGTCACAGAATTATCAACTTCTAGTTAAGGATGTAATTAGGTATTGATGCAATAGACTACACCATTGATGTGTATTCTATTAATATGACCATGTATAGTTACACAATATGGTTATAAGAAGTCACAGAGTTACCAACTCCTGTAACTTTTAACCAATTAACTAGTTAAGTAACGGTAAACTAACCAATTAACTAGTTAAGGATGTAATTATGTATTTTTCTTAACACCTCCCCTAAATTACATCTGATAAAAACTATCATTATCACTAGCTATCAATGTATTAGACTTCACACTCTCCCTTAAACAAAACTTGGTCCTAACCAACTCTGAGATTAATATCTCAGATATCTCACATTTCCCATGTTAATTGAAGATTCAAATTATCCGATACAATCGTCAAGTTAGCATATGATCGAAACCAATGATAATTGTGATGTATCATGTCCAACGCTTCATGTTGCTCAAGACCAAGGATACATGCTACATGATCACATACTGACCTATGTAGGCGTGATTCAATCAGCTTACTGAACATGGGGAACAAAGCTTGCATATAGCAAAGCTCACAACTTCTTACAAATGGGACCAAAAAACTTAAACCAAAAAGCTTACTGGAGTGTATACTGGGGCGTCGGGTACAACCAACATGCACCCCTCAAATTAGAACAATTTAGTCGGGTACAACCGAACATGCACCCCTCGAATTACAACAATTCATTTCTTCTTATATTTGTTGGTGAATGAAAAAAACAAAAATTTAACAAAATTTAGTTTTCTTTATGTCTCTTCCCATCTTTCTTCTCCACGGATTTTTGGTTTCCTTTCTTTCTCGGGGTGAGTTTTTTTTGCATGCAATTTTCCTTTCTTTCTTGTGGCTTCTTGTGGCTTCTTCTCCGTGGAAGCCTCGATCTTCGATTTTCGCTTCAAGGTGATTATTCTTCATCTATGGGCTTTGCTGGTTTGGCTAGAATATGCTTCTTTGATGCACTGAACTTCTTATCTCTTTGCAACCCTCTTTATAAATGTCAAAATAAATTTCATCACCATGCTTCACATTTGTTTTTCCTTTTTTCTCTTGAATGTACCTTCATCCTAGATTTCCATATTCTTATGTCATTTGTTAGATTTGTGAATTCTAACAAAATAATTATACCAATATTGAGTTAGCTAGACTCAATAAAGCATTAAAGTTATTTTCATCAACTTTAACAACTTACATAAGCAACAACTCAACACATTAAACATGCTTTCAACAAACAAACTATTCCCAAACATTTTAAGAATTTCATCCAAATCCACTTCAACCATAACATTTACATGTGGCACTCCATATATGTCCGCTGCAATTCAATATCACATGAAATAGTTCATTCCATTCTCAATGCCTTATCGGTCTTCTTATTTTTTTTTTGCAAACTGACGATGATCTTTGTTAATGACAAATCCTTTCTATCCTTTCTTTTTATATGGCCTCCTCTAAAACATTAAACTAAAACACTCCTCTTTTATAATTCAAAAACCACTTTATTTTCTTTTATTTCTTTATGATCGCTGAAACTTAAAATAAAACTCACGTCCTCTTTGGCTTTACACATTATTTTAAAAATTATAATAAAATACTTATCTTCTTATGTATGTCGAAAATCCGTGTCTTGGCTTTACATAGCATTTTAAAATTTATAATAAAATAATTTTCTTTATCCTCGTTTGCGTCTGAGCGTCTCCACCGCAATTGGATTTATGAGGATTCCCTATATCAGTTACATGCTCACTGTGCGAGTCTTTTCACACAGGTTTCTATAATCTTCCGTTGCTCTTTCTCTAAACTTGGTCTCCACATCTCTTTCTCTAAACCCGGCCTCCGCAGGCGTCCAACATAACCTCCCTCGATTCTTGCGTGCGAAATTCCTTGCTTCCATACACTGGAACGGCTCGGTTTGGCTCTACTGCATTCTTGACTGACCTTTGATCTCACAATGAGGAGCATTGCGGTAAACTCAACTTTCACATACCCTAGATCGTGGGCCCTCCAGTGATGGAGTGAGGCCCGACTCTACTGCATTCTTGACTCTACTGCATTCTTCACTGATCTTTGATCTCACAATGAAGAGCATTGCGGTAACCTAAACTTTCACATACCCTGGATTGTGGGCACTCCACTGATGGAGTGAGGTAACCTCAATTTTCACATACCCTGGATCGTGGGCCATCTAGTGATGAAGTGAGACCTAGTTTTGATATCATGAAAAGATTAAGCAGAGATAAAATTGATGCAACACACTATATTATTGATGTGTATTCTATTAATATGAACATATATAGTTACATAATATGGTTACAGGATGGAGTTACCAACTCCTGTAACCATAAACTAACTAATTAACTAGTTAAGGTTATAATTAGGTATTTTCCTTGACAAATTTGTCAAATGTTTTTATAATATAACATATGTTGTCAACATAATATCAAAATCTGAAATCATTAACTAGATATGTCATTTTGAAGATTCTCAAATAGATATTAAAAATATTCTGAATCATGAAAAATCTCACCTATTAATCGTTGTACCACAACTCAGGCGACACAATTTCTCAATTGTTAATAACTAGCACAGCCACATAATTGTGGCTGATCAACGCCGAAAGGTTGATAAGATGAAAAAAATCCTTAAAAGAATATATTAAATTTTATTATTGATTAACAAATAAACGGTTGAACTTCATTTATCTGGTGTTAATATTTTAATTTCTGTTAATCACTTACGTGGCAATCAGTTAGCTATCCAAGTAATTTTTAAATATGATTAGGTAAATGTAAAAAAGTAAACACATAAACGGATGTCTTTATAATAGCTAGAAAGTTAATGATTGAAATCACAGCCATTTATTTTGTGTGACTACTAAGAATATTCCAGCCATATTTAATCCTGTTCATAGAAAACTAATTAAATGCTAAACCCTTATTAAATCTGTCCATTATCAATAGGTATACGCCTTTGACGTAATGAAACCTCGCATAAGTCAAGCACAACTCACTTTCAAGCAGAGAGTGATGCAATATAAAGTATACACTGGTTGGGAAGCTTATATGAGCCTAAGCTCGACACCTTGTTCACTACGCTCCTTTCACAAAAACATACACAATTTGAATTGAATTTTTTTCTTTAAAACATGAACATTCTTTATTTTTTGGGTCAGATCCGGGGATTTTTTGATATGTCGTTATGAGGATTTCCAGTTAAAAATGAAACCTAGACTAATGATAGAAAAACTCCCACAAATTAATCGCTCAACCACAACTTAACGAACACAATTTGTCAATTGTTA
>JZKD02S0666125.1:210524-240752 GCA_000966675.3 Picea glauca | reverse complement strand
CCCCCCCACGGTTCATCTTGGCTATTATATTTGCATGCACCAGGGTTGACACTTGTCACCCTGGGAAATGCATGCGTTCCCCTAACATGCATCCTTTTGCATGTTTTTCCCCTACTAGGAACTTAGGATAAAATAAAATACACATGTCTTTTGGGAATTAACATTAAAATATTATACCCAGGCTTAAGCCCCCTAGGCTCAACACTTAGCCCCTTTTCCCACCTTCCAGCCCCTAATCCCTTGCCCACTTTGTGGACGCTCAGTCCCCCTTCACTCATACATCGTGGTCGGTCTGCACCTGGCGGTGTTTATATTTTATTAATCTTTCTACATACATACAAGTACATCAACAGGCTCCTGGCCTTCAACACTTAGGCTCCCTGGCCTAACAAACACATAAGCCTACCAGCTTATACAAAACTTGGCTCACCAGCCTATAGAACATGTTTACAATTCTTTTCATATACCATGATTTGCAATGGGGCTCGGCCTTGGGGACACTACAGATTTTTACTGATTTCACATTATTCATACCGAATCTTGTAAGTATTTTCTCCATGTACTTATGTTGTGATACCCACATCTTACCATTTTTCATGTCTTTGTGTATCTCCATGCCCAAGATTTGTTTTGTTGCTCCTAGATCCTTCATATCAAATGTCTTAGCCAACTTAGTCTTTAACCTGTTGATTTCAACCATGATTTTGCTTGCTACAATCATTTCATCAACATATAACACCAAAATAATGAATATGTCATTTTCCAACCTTTTAAAGTAAACACAATGATCATATTCTTTTCTTGTAAAATTTTGGTTCTCCGTGAAGGAATAACTTCTTGTACCATTGATTGGGAGATTGCCTCTTTCCATACAATGACTACTTGAGTTTGCAAACAAACATTTTATTGCAATCTTGAACAAACCCTTCTCGTTGTTCCATATATATTTCCTCATACAAATCTCAATGTAAAAACGTTGTTTTAACATCTAGCTACTCTAATTCAAGATCAAGTAAATAAATTAGTGCTAACACAACACGAATTGAAACAAGTTTAACAATTGGTGAAAATATTTCATAAAAATCAATACCTTCCTTTTGTGAATACCCTTTTGCTACCAATCTTTCTTTATACCTTTCAACTTCATCATTAGCACACTTTTTCAATTTGTAAATCCACTTGCAACCAAAAACATTCTTTTCCTTGGGAAGTTCTACCAAGTTCCATGTTTTATTCCTCTATAAGGCATCCATTTCTTCTTTCATAGCTTCTTTCCATTTAGCACTTTTAGATACCTTCATTTCTTCCTGATAACAACTAGGTTCCCCATCATTATAAATCAAAGCCACAAATGAAACATAATCCTCATACCTTGTAGGAGGATTCTTGACCCATGTAGATATCCTTAGAGATGGTTGAGGCATATTCACATTTTCCTGGATATTTTCTGCATCTTCATCTTCTTCTTCTTTAACATCTTCATTCTCCTTTCCTGAAGATGGTTGAGACTCCAACTGAACTTGTTGAGTTTGTGGTACTTTTTTTTGTCTCATTTCTACCATATCTGATTTTATGAGTGAGGATTCATCAAATACTATGTCTCGATGAGTTTGTGGGTAGTAGGATCCCACAATCTGTATCCCTTAACTCCATCACCATAACCAACAAAGACATATTTCTTTGATCTAGGATCTAACTTATAATTTTGATCTTTAGAAATAAGAGCATAAGCATCACAACCAAATATTCCCATATTTGAATAATCACATGAATGACATGTCCATACCTATTCTGGAATATTACAGTTTATTGCAGTTAATGGTGACCGATTTATCAGATATCATGTTGTAAGAACTATTTCTGCCCACAATTTTTGTTGTAACTTGGCATTACTAAGCATACTCCTTGCTCTCTCCAAAAGAGTCATATCCATGCATTCAACAACACCATTTTGTTGAGGAGTATAGACCATGGTTTTATGTCTTTCGATCCCAGCTTCCTTGCAATAGTTTTCAAATTCCAAAGATGTGAACTCACCTCCATTATCTATTCTTAAACACTTGATTGACCTGTGAGTGCTCTTTTCAACCAGAGCTCTAAATTGTGTAAATGCATTAAATACATAAGTTTTTCTTTTAAATAAACAGATCCACACCCTTCTTGAGTAATCATCTATAAATGTTACAAAAAATGAAGATCCTCCAAAATAAACGATAGGGGATGGTCCCTAAACATCTGAATGAATGTAATCAAGGATACCTTTACATATATGTATTCATGTTTTAAACTTTTATTTACACTGTTTTCCAAAAATACAATGCTTTCATAAATTCAAATTGAGAGATTTTAATCTTGGAAGTAACTTATGATCTACATGTACCTTAAGCCCTTACTCGCTCATATGACTCAAATATTGATTCCATAAATGAGTAGAGTCACTTGCACTTTCAGATACTATTGTTGCTTGATCTGATTTAGTTCTTCCTTCTAGCTGATAAAGATTCCTCATCCTTTTAGCCTTCATGACTACTAATATTCCTTTGGACACCTTCAATACGTCACCTTGAATTGTACATTTATGACCACCAGAATCTAGAGCTCCCAAAGATATTTTTTTTTTTCTAAGTTTAGGTACATGCCTCACATCTATTAGCTTTCTTACAATACCATCATACATTTAAACCCTAATACTACCAATCCCAATAATTTTACAAGAAATATCATTTCTCATAAAAAAAACACCGTTATCTATAGATTGGTAAGTTAAGAACCAATTCCTATGAAGACACATATGATGAGAACTAGACTCTAGATAAGCACTAAAGTATATTAACCAATCCTGATGATGCTCTGAAACATTACAAATAGATAATACCTCATCAACCATACATGAACCTGAACTTGTTGTAGCTGAATTAACTTCCTTTTCTTCCTTTCTGGAGTCCTCTTTGGAGGCTTGTTTTCTTTTCCAACAATCCTTCTTCAGATACCCTGATTTTCCACAGTAATAACCTTTTATATTACCCTTCTTGCATTTTGACTTAGATCTTGATGTATCTCTCGAATTCTTCCCTCTTTCTGTAGAGTTTCTTGACTGGATTTTCTCCCCATCTCCTTAGACAACAGATCTCCCACAACCACATATATGTGACTAAATGATCCCAAGATTCATGTAATGAACACAATAGGGTAACTTCTTTGTCCTAGTCTTCATATTTCATTTCCATACTATATAATTTACAAATAAGAGTATTGAAAACATTTAAATGATCAAAAATTTGTGTACCTTCTTTCATCCGTAAACTATACAACTACCCCTTCAAGAAGATTATGTTCGTCAAGGACTTTGTCATGTAAAGGATTTTCAATCTATTCCATAAGCCTGCTGTTGTCTCCTATCTGACGATATTATTTACAGAAATTCATCTTCCAGACACAAATGAATGGTATCGAGGGCTCTTGCATCCATATCTTCCCAGTCCTCGTATGTCATGCTTTCTAGTTTCTTTGTGTTGCCCTCCAACGCCTTTTGCAATCCTTTTTGTACAAGCATATTGATCCGGATTTATGAGTGAAATGAAATGAATAACATATTTAATACCATAACACAGAGATACAGATAACGACAACAAATATCTAGTGAACAATAACTTCTATTAAATGAATAAAATAGGTTGAAACTGTAAAACTGCAAAACTAAAACAACTTCCTCGAATGGTGGTAGTTATCTATGAGAAGATATGTGGTTGTTACACACGTCCGTCTAAGCAGAATCATTGAAATGAGGCTCTAGAGGCCTTTTTAACATTACTCATGAATGAAAAAACCCTATACATCCAAAAACCTAACCCTGGGAGATAAAATTCCAAAAGTTATGTGGGCCCTGATAGGTAAGTTGGTACCTCAACTTCTTGGGGTCATAAATTTTTCATACAACCTCTGTTTTAGGCACGTGATAGCCCATTGGAAAGGTACTTTCAAGAACTACACATTATTCCATAAAAATTTGACTATTTCTACAGTTTTACTATGGAAAGCCAAAAAAACATTGTTTAGAGCCCCAAAACAACTCTGAATGTATAGAAAGATGTACTGACATGAAAATTACAAAATAATCTAGTTGGATTAGGTTTAAAACCACCAATATCCACCTGGAATATGTGTAGGGATTTAGACAACCCCAAAAGTGTAGAACTCACAATTACAAATAAGTACAGAAGAACGTGTTGAATTAAAAACTGTCAAGAGGAGCCAGTTGGAATAGGTGGGTGGCCACCAATATCCACTTGGATTAGGTGAGGAAACTTCTACTGAGTTTGGCCCCAGGTGAGCCACTTGCCTTGGTGTAGGAGCTTCCCTTCCTTGACAACCTGATAAATTTGGATCCTCTGTTAGCGAGTTACCTTAACCTGTGTGTCCACTATCTGATCAATGGATTCCTATTCCATGCAGTCAGGGTTGAGCTATGTTGGTTTCAACTATTATGTGATCTCGGAGGTGTCCAATAATGGTAGAAAATATGGCCGAAGGAGGTCCACATTGAACATTGGGTGCGAGCCAAGGAAGGGTGGAGTGTTGAGCTCAAAAAAATTGCTACCTACAGCTTTGGTGATATTGTAAATCTCATAGCGAAGTGGGAGGAGCTTTCGATGGGGCCTTGTAAGGCGTTCTTTATACTAATGTAATCAGACCTTGTCTCCCACCTGAAACTAGTGCGGTACTCGGTGTTGATCATGGCGCTGCTTGTACTTAACATTAGCTTTCTGCAAAACTTCATGGACCTGTTGGTGGATATGCTGAATCCGCTCAATGAATCTGGTGGTTCTGTCAGCCTCAGACTGAACATGGGAATATTCTTCCTGTGTGGTTGCAAGAGGTAGTGCAACATCAATGGGACCCGAGAGTTGGAATCCCATCCCCACCTAAAATGGGCTATGGCCGGTGGAGCTATGGAGAGCCATGTTGTAGTTGTGTTGAACATAGGGAAGATTATCATCCCATGTACGCAGATGCTTATAGTTGTACATGCGTAGTATGTGCACAATCATCCTATAGACGACCTCCATATGGCCATCGATTTGGGGGTGGAAAGCAGTGGATTTAGTGATCTTGGTGTCCAACAGTGACCAAAGACTAGACCAAAATGTGTTGAGGATCTTGTTGTCCTGATCTGAGCTGATGGTCTATGGTATCCCAAAATGGACCCACACCCGTTCGAAGAATATCTTGGCAGTATCTATTGCTGTGATGATCTTCTTGCAGGTTGTGATAATGGTCATCTTCGAAAATCGATCAACCACCACAAATACACAATCATTGCCGTGCTTGGTGGATGAAAGGCCATACATGTAATCCATCGAGATGGATTCCCAAGGCCTCTCGGTAGTAGGAAGAGGGGTGTATAAGCCTTTCTTCTTGATGGTTGGTTTGAGAATGACACAGGAAGTGAAAGATCTGATATACTTGATGACGTATTGTCGAATTTTTGGACAATACAAATGTTTTTGTAGAATGGCCACATTTTTCTCCACGCCAAAATGTCCCGCCATCCGACTATAGTGAGCCTCCCAAATCAACTTTGCAAACTTTCTTGTGGGAACACAGAGGTGGCCCAGATGGCATAACAGTCCATGCTGGATGTGAAAATTGGTGACATTCATTCCTATACCCAAGATATGATAGGTGGTGGCGAAGTCAGGGTCATGCTGATAAAGTTTGAGCCACTCAGATGCCTCATTCCCACAGGAATGGAGCACTTTGGTGAGTGTAGCAATAGGAGGGAGACTATGTAAGTCAACGATAAGATTTGTGCTCCATGTTTTATACTCGATGTTGAGATGGAAAAGTTGTAGGTATGTGGACCACTTTTAATGGTGGTCATTCTGCAACTTCCCCTATATTTGTATGAACTGTAGAGGCTTGTGATCAGTTTGGATGATTGTCTCCTTTCCTAGAATGTAATGTTTCCATTGACGACGGGCTTGCACAATGGAATACATTTCTTTGTCATAGGTGGGGTATTTTCGAATAGTATCTAAGAGTGTCTCACTATAGTATGCTACTGGATGACCATGTTGAGTTAGAACTGCGCCTACAACATAGTCGAAGGAATCATTCTCAATCTTGAACAGTTGTTGCAGATCAGGTAAGGAGAGTACTAGAGCTGAGCACAAGCAATGCTTCAGATCATCAAATGATTTTTTTGTGCCTATCCCCATGTGAAATTTTCCTTTCCACCTCCCTTGGTTACTTAGATGAGGGCCCATGCAATATGGGAGAATCTCAATACGAACCTTCGATAGAAGTTGTAAAGTCCCAATAAGCTCTGAAGCTCGGTTAGTGTGGTTAGGTCTAACCAGTCGCGAATGACTTGGATCTTATCTAGATCCACATGTACCCCATGCTCATCAACAATGTAGCCCAATTATTGGACCATGTTCATGCCAAATGAGCATTTTTCCAAGTTGGCATATATCTTTTGATGCTACAGAGTGCCCAAAACCTGCTGAATATGTTGCATGTGCTCCTCCCAAGTTATGTTGAAGATGAGGATGTCATATAGATATACCACCACAAAAGAGTTGGTGAAGGGTCTCAATACATCATCCATCAATCTCATGAAAATTTTCAGGGCATTTGTTAAGCCAAAGGGCATGACCATCCATTCAAAGATACCTTCTTTAGATTTGAAAGTTGTCTTCCATACATTAGTTGGTTCAATGGAAACCTAGTGGTAGCTAGACTTTAGGTCAATATTTTTGAATAAATTTTCCCCCTTGAGTTGGTTAAGAAGGTCATCAATTCGGGGAATTGGGTACCAGTTCCTGACTGTGATTTTGTTTAATTCTCTGTAATCAATGCAGAGTCACCAGGTCCCATATGTCTTGTGTACCAACACAATCAGGCTTCCACAAGGAGACGAGTTGGGTCGGATGTGCTCATTTTGAAGCATCTCTTGGATCTGGCACTTGATTTCATCATTTTCCATAAGCAAGCGATGATAGACTGGTCCATTAGGAAGCAATGCATGGGGGGTTAGATAAATTGGATGCTTGACTTGACAGTATGTCGATACCCTGGTGGGTGAGCATAAGATGTATCTGTACTCTTCCACGATCCCGTCCACTTGATTCTACTTCAAAGAAAGGCTTTGTTTAGAGGTCATAGATGTGGTGGCAATATTCGATTTACTGCAAGCACGGATCACAAAGAAGACGAACTTCCCAGCCTGCAAAATGACCTTATTGCATTACTTAGCAGAGATTAAATAAACAACGGTAAGCGATGCTACCTATGGTATCATGCACAACCCAAAGTAATAATAACATTGCAGGGTCTAAACTCATACACAACATGTTGCTTCCACAAATATGGATGCCTACAAGAACATGACAAAGTTCAAGGGGATAAATATCACACAATAACTCATCTTTGAAGGGATTTATGTTGTAGGGTAGAGGACATTGTTGGTTGACACAAAGATCTCAATATTGGTGAAGCCAACCAAGCACTTAGGGTTGCGGGTGTGGTGTTATCGGCAAGTCTAGCCTCTTAAAGACCTCTGCTGAAATTAGGTTCTTTTGACTGTCGCTATCGACAATGAAATGCAATGGAGTCCCCTTTACCCACATCTGTGAGTGAAAGAGGCGTCCCCCTTCCTCTAGTTTTTCTAGTTCGCTTGGATGGACTTTGGTATTAGTGACAGTCGCACTGGGTTCGGCATCGATGCTCCGCTTCCCACTTTCTAGATTTGATTCAGATTTGGAATCTTCCTCTGACTCAGAATATCTTAGCTCAACCACTAGTGACTACTTGGAGCGACATTCTTCGCTGTTGTGCTAAGGGATTTTATGGTACTCACACCACTTTCTTGTTTCCTTATTCGACTTCTCATTACCCTTCTTGGGTTGCATCTTGGATTGGTTGTCCTAAGAGAGACCATATTTGCTTTGTCCCTTGTTTGGTGGGTTGGGGCCACCTTTTCCCTGCTTCAACTGTGAGGAATTTGCAGATCCAAACTCTCACCTCTTTTGCTTAAATTTCTACTCAATCTTGATAGCATGTCTATAAGTTGCACCTAATGATGCGATGTCCCAAAACTCCATTTTTGTTTAGATGTATCTATGCAGAAAGTTTCATTATTTGAGCACCATATGTCATTCATATTATCTGATACCCAATTTGGTGCACAAAGTATGGAAAATATTGGTGAAATCTGGTACAGTCTGATCCCTTTCTTGACGCAGCATGGTCCATCTTGTGTACTTTTCCTCGTAGCTTCCAACAGGGTAGTATTGTTCTTTAATGGAATCCCTGAAGGAATCTCGAGTGGGGGTGACCACAAATATTGAAAATTCCTCTGTGGCCCTTTGCTCAAAGTACGTATCCCACCAGTCCTTAACATGGGGTATGACCTTGAGGAGTGCAAAAGTAATATTTTCCCTAACGAAAAAATTGTGGACCGAAAAATATCCTTCAAGCAGATTCAACCATTTATCTGCAACATCTGCATCTATCAGTCCTGAAAATAATGGAATATCAAAATTTACTTGTGTCTTGAAGGGGATTTCCTAACCTCTTGATTAAGATGCGTCTTATGTGGGCAGCTGCCAAAGGATCTATGTAAAGTTGTCCTTCATCTCATTCCTTTGTCTTGCAAGGGCTTCCTCAAGCAACATTTAAAAATGATATCCTTCTCCATCATATTTCTTCTCGTCTCCCATGAGTTATGGTGGATTTTGGCATGACCGATCTTGTAAAGGTTCTACTGGTTCGAGTCCCAACTTCTTGTACCTAGATCTTGTCGGGGACATGTAGAAAGAAAAACAAATGAAGAGTAGGCCGCTCTGATACCACTGATCCAAATTTATGAGCGGAACGGAATGAATAATAGATTGAATACCATAACACAGAGATACAAAGAACACCAACATATATCCAACGAACAATAACTTCTATTGAATAAATAAAATAGGTTGAAATTGTAAAACTGTTGAATTGAAACAACTTGCTCGAATGGTGGTAGTTATCTCCGAGAAGAGATGTGTTTGTTACGTGCATCCATCTAAGAAAAATCATTACAATGAAGCTCCAAAGGCCTTTTTAACCTTACTCATGAATGCCAAAACCATAGACATCCAAAAACCTAACCCTAGGAGATGAAACACAAAAAGTTATGTGGGCCTGGATGGGTAAGTTGGTACCTCAACTTCCTAGGGTCATAACTTTTGCATACGACCCCCATTTTAGGCACGTTATAGCCCATTGAAAAGGTCTTTTCAAGAACTACACATTATGTCATCAAAATCTAACTTTGTCTACAATTTGATTGTGGAAATAAAAAAAAAATAATTAGGGCCCCAAAACGGCCTTGGAAGTATAGAAAAATGTACTAACATGAAAACTTCCAAAATAAGCTAGTTGGATTAGGTGGGTGGCCACCAATCTTCACTTGGAAGATGTCTAGGGCTTAAGACAACTCTGGAAGTGTAGAACCCACAATTACAAAGAAGTACAGAAGAATGTGCTAAACTAAAAACTATCAAGAGGAGCCAGTTGGAATAGGTGGGTGGCCACCAATATCTACCTAGATCACAGATCCCACATCTTGAGCTTCCATAGCTCGAAGTTATTTTTTCCATTGAATTTTTCCACCTCAAACTTTGAACTCTGAAAATTTTCCATTAGCACAAAACCGTCCGAAACCATAACTTATAATAAACCGAGCTTTTGAAAATGGAGGAATAATATTATATTCAATATAAACCCCAAAATATAAATTTTAATTAAAAGGTTTTAAAAACAAATAAAAAATATCTATTTCTTTAAACCTTTTCAACAAAAACAAATATGTCCACCTCTTAAAACTTTTATAACAACATCCTCCACTCATTTATTAAAGGCGATTCTACGTGAAGTACCTTTTATATCAAAAAATAAATGTCCACCTCTTTAAACAAATAGTTTATTAACCAAGGAGAATCTCCCATTTAATTTACCAAAGGATATTTTCATACCTCATGTGCATAACGACAAAAAAACATATTATTTCATACCTTCACACCGTAAGAATTATACCTCGTTCCCAATTCATGAAATAACGTGATCCACCACGACTTTCCACGATGGTGAAGAAAAATCTTTCCACCATTATTGCTCCTTTTGCAAGGTGTAGGGCACGATGTTTTTGGGAATTAGAATGCACCGTAAGTTTACCACTATTTTATCACTCCCCTTAACAGGGTTGGCCCGCGATAGGAAAGAAAATATCTCCCCTCCCTGCAATAGATTCATCCTTTTTCTTATGGTCTGCTCGATTTTGATCAACCAACCGACCTTTTGAATCCTCTGTGCATGTGATCGATAATCCTCATTCTTCTTTGTTCTCAGATCCTTCAACTCTAAGCTCTGATACTACTTGTTGGGCAACATAAGCATAAACACATAGAGATTAATGAAAAAATAACAAGACACAACAACAATCAATGACATAATGAACATAGATATTTACATGGTAAACCCTTTTTAAGGGAAACATTCATGGGGAAATGATAATTGGTATTCTTATTGAGGGAGAATTACAGCAACCAAACACAGGGTTACAACCATCCTCTCACTCATCCACACACTATGCTTTTTCCTATATAGGCATACATAGATATATACCATATATCCGACGATTAGACATACTGATCATAAACTCGATCAAACAGTTACAACAGAGTGATCACTTTAGTGTGCCTGCATGCATATTCTATTTTACTTGATTTGGTTCAACTAACTACAAAATATTGGGAGTTAAGAAATCCGATCCGCATGCGAAATTAGTTGGAAAATTTCAACAATATGATGTCCATGAATATAGATTAGAGGGACATAAAGAATGAATAAAGTAGGTGATTGTCATTTTTCATATGATATAGATCTTATAAGATTGAGTCCAGTTTGCATTACTCGTTGTCTTCTTTCCTCCTTGTAAACACTTGCACTTCATGAAGTTTTGAATTTCCTAAAATTTTAAAAAATATTATTAATTGGGTTTAGTTTAAGTGCTTGGGAGAAATGGTTGTTATCCTTACACTTAAGTTCAATTCCTAAAAAAAATTAAAAATTCCCACCCAAATTCAGTTCCTACAATGATTTTAAAATACCATATGAAACCCAAAAAAACTCTATAGCACAATAATAAATTTAGAAAAAAAATAGAAAAAACAATAAAAAGAGAGTATACATGTGAGAAGATGTTTGTAAATGGAAGAGGATTTAGAGAAACCATATCAATTAAGCTAAAAAGAACCCTATTCCAAGACAAGTGTTGCAAAACAACTTAGTCCATGCCAAATAAATTTAAAGGTATGCAAAATCTGTGTAAGATAAAAAGATTTGATTTGAGAGTACACGTCTCAAATCAAAATAGAGTGTAATAATTTATTTTTTTACATTGCAAACTTTAAAATATATTTAGTTTTTCCACTCCATTGAGGGCTCGTTTCCTTTGTTACAGGGCTCAGCTACATGAAGTTTGTTGTCTTTGTTAGAGGTCTTGTAACCACAAAACTAAGGTGTTCCAGTTCATTGATGGTTAGTTATTTAATTTTTCCAGTTCATTGAGGGCTCAATTGCATGTAGTTCATTTCCTTTGTTAAAGGTCTCATGGCCACAAAACTAAGGTGTCAAAACATGGACTTGATACTTATTTACCTCTGCATATTCTCATGGCCATTTCTTCATGCCTTAAACTATCACACTATAATTAAAAAAAAAAGATGGTAAAGTAAAATAGATGACCTCAAAGATGAAAATTTTATAGATATGTTTTTATTATCTAAATTGGTAAAAACACCACTTAAAGAGATAAGGAAAACAATTTAATTGTATTTAAAAACCACCTAAATTAATATTGAAAGTCGCCTAAGTAAATTAAAAAAAAAAAAAAAAAAAATGACATGAAGTAACAAAACCACCTAAATAAATGACAACGGAAATCACCTAAATAACCGAGAAAACCTTGAAATAAATAAGCCAATTCCAAAAGAAGTATGAAATCCACTGCCATAAATATGGAAAACCACTAAAAATACATACAAAATCCGCTTGAATGAATGACAAAACACGAATTTGTCTAAATAAATGAAACAAAAGCACCAACATAAAAATGAAATCGGTGCAAATAAAGAAGAAAAATGAACAAAAAGGGTGAAAACCTATCGAAATAACAAAAATATCTACAACAAACGCGAATTCAGATAAATACGAAGTATGGCTGCATATATAAGAAATTCACCTAAATACATTAGAAAAACTATGAAAATAGCGGGTGAAAGGGGAAAATCGAGACTTGGATCAACGATAAATTTTGTTGGTAGAAAGTATCTGCGACTTTGTTTACGTTATCCTCTGCAAGGATTTTGCAAACCTTGACTTCTATAATGCAGCTCCTGATCCTTTTCTAGTTGGTGGTATTCTCAATGTGATTTTGAAGCCAGTTGGTATCCACGGTTCGAAACCACCTCCCCCACGCTCTTGTCGGTCACCACAAATTGTAAAGCAGAAGAGAAGAACTATAAGCAAGAATCCCCAGTTCAAAACCACCTCCCCCCACACCCTTGTTAGACACCACGAATGAAAAGATCATGAAGCAGAAAAGCATAACTATAAGCAAGAACATGGCCAATAGATACACCCAAAACAACTATGATACCTTGCAGCAGATGCCTATCAGACTAATGATGGAGACCACCATGAAGAAAACCTCGATGGCCATCATCCTCTTTTCAAGAAACTTCTCGTAGTCGGTGCTTGCCCTGTTTTCTAGCCATATCCCACCTCCCAGGATTAGGATTGACAACACAAACATTCTGAAGTTGGGCATCAAGATTGTTGAACCAAAGACGGGGCCAGACAATGGTCCTTGTTGAATTCCTATTAACTATCAATCACGTCACAGTCACCAGAGCATTAAACCAATGTTAATGTCAAAGCACTTATAGTAGGATGAAAATTTAACCCAGTGCAATTCCACCTTTACAACAAGTCACCGACGATTTGACAACTTGATAGGTTACACCATAAATTCTCGCCTGATGCGAAGGATGAAAGAGGAGAGCAGAGAAGAGGTGGTAAAAGAGTCATAAATTTTCGCAGTCACATGCAGGGTTGGCCAACAATTTCTTTTCATCGCGAATTGGACTCGTCAGCGATGAAGTTTTAATTGTATTTGCAGTCAGAATATGGTACGTATGGATGACCTGAGTTTTCTAGGAAAATTTAAATGTGGAGCTCCCTCGCTTTCTGTCAAATATCAAACTTGATCTGTCGAATAATTTAATGTCTGCACAACCACCGTGTCCAAAATTATTATTACACTTCTTCTATGTTTAACTTTGAAAATTAAATAAATTTATGATCAAACTACCAAACTAATAGATAGTCAACGTAACAACTCATTGATATAGTCCCCCTTAGGGACTAATAATAGAAAGTGTAAACATGTGTGAAGAAGCTTTTAAATGGAAGAGAGTTGGAGGAGATAATTGGTCCGGTATCCAAAGACTTTAAAGAAGTTTGAAACCTTTAAGGCACAAAGCCTACCAGGTTGGATTTGGGCTATTTTGACAAATCAAGAGAAAGGGATAAGAAAGGCAAAGTTGAGGAGTGAAAGAGAAGAAGAAATCCTGCAAGGAACCCTTCTATCTTCCTTGCCACAACTCTAAGCACTCTAATTATGATAATGTAAATAGAGATGAACAAAGGAGGTGTAAGAATCGTAGATTGTAAACATTTTGTTGGTCCAACCAATTTGTTTTAACTAATTGTAAACATTTTGTCCAACAAATTCGTTTTAATTGAACTTGGTGTTTCTTCATGTTGAGCCCTCAACCAATCTCATTTTGGAAGGCATGTTGTTAGCAACATTACTTGTTTTCGGACTTAAAATCAAGCGAGCGAGAAAAATTATAGTGTCAACGGTCTGGATCCATCCATATGAGCATATCAACGGTTGGCGAGAAATCGCGAATAGAAAAGTTGTGCCGAAGATAACGCAATGGATGACGCCCATATTGTGTGCAGGGAAAGATAACAGCCGTCCATATAGAGGACGCATGGCACGAGATCTACTCGCGTCGGCGTTTCGGCAATCAAGAGTTCGAAGGGTGAAGATTCCATGTTGTCCTATCTCTCGAAACCCCGAACCTTGAAAGTGCCGAAGGTGCTCAAATTTGGGCCCACAGTATCACGAAGCAATCTCGACCATATTTCCACAGGAGACACCTGGCGTGCGATTAGGCTCCTCGCCTTTTTTCTCATCGCGACTCCGACGCACAAAGAGCAGCTCCTTCATATCCCCGATGCGCGATGTGCCGGGAGTGCCCAGGGCCCAGGCCCACGAAATCGTCGGGAGAGTTCAAAACCATCATATCTAGAGGGACGCATGGCGCTAGATTAAGTCGTCTCGACGTTTCGCTCATCGTGATTTCAAGAAGCAAGGATTAGCACCTTCATATCCGCGAGCACCGAAAGCACCTTTGAGAGTAAGCACAGGGTCACAGCCCGTGGTCACTTGGGAGAAAAAGAGAGCTGTGCAGGAGGGGCCAAAGGCACCAAGTTCAGTTACAGAGGAGATCATCGTGATCTCCAGGCGCTATCGGATCTGATTCTCAATCCTGTGTCTCGCTTGGAGTAAATGAAGGCATGAACGGGTGGTTGAAATCTCCTTTCATTCATTAAGTGTGAGGTATGGAGGGTCTGGCAAGCAGTCTACTTGAAGGGGTCCTGTGTACCATTTTTCCAAAGCAACCATGCCGGAGTCTTCGAAGAGACAAAGAAGTCTTCACATGCTAGCTCGACACTTAATGGCTCAACTTTCCTCCTTACAGGAGCCATGCGCAATTAAGATGGCATGTGAAGAAGGATTTTAGTACGAGTTTGACTGAAAAGACACCAAGCCCTGGGTAACTGGACACGCGTCTATTAGGCAAATTTTCCTGAGTATATAGGCTCAGTTTTTGTATTTTGTAAGCATCGATGGTAGAGCGAGGCTCCTGATTGTAATGTTTTAACAGACACTCTAGTTCTCTGGTTATGCATTTGTGTGTAAGATTTCTTATTTAATGAAAGATAGTTTCGTTATTCCATCTAGTTTTCATCTCATATTGAGGGAGTTCATGATTGACTGATTCACATGAATTATTGTAGTCATGTTATGATAAAGGGTTTATTGTGGCACTATTGTATTCTCTGGTTTTCTGCATTTGAATGTAAGAAGATCTTGCGTTTAAATGCATTCTCCTACAGTCTGTTAGAAACCTAATGTTGACAAAAGACCTTCGCATCTCTCTGATACAAGTCTTCCCCCTACTCACCCTTACTACAACTCACTGTCTGAAGTTATCTAAGACCTCACTTGCCTATGCATGCCTAGCCTAGTTTCAGAGTTAAAGCCACATCATTTTGAGTTAGCTTCCATTCGATCACCCCATTAAACAAATCGTGACATAAACTGATGGGTGTCGGGCTTTGCTCCTGTTGCAATCTAGGGGTGAATTTCGTTTCTAACATTTATGGCACCGTTGCTGGGGACGAAGTTGAAGATTTTCCGTGGGATTGAACGACATTGAGCCTCTAATTCTGAAGGTGCATCAGGCATCAGAGCCCTTAAATATTTCTATTGTGCACCTGACAACTCCATTGTGGCGACTCCATTGTTTCCACTTCACTGTTTCAGCTGTGGCTATTGTTAGCACACCTGAAAGCTGACCCTAAGGAGATTTCTCGGGAAGGTTTTAGTAGCTGCTTTCTCAGTCTAAGAAGCTTCCTGGAGTAACAACAACGTTAATATCTGGCCTTTGATGGTGAACAAGGACCAGACACTTTCAAAGCTGTAAATCTTTCACCTGGCGACTCCATGATTCAAGGATCAACTAGCGACTCCACTGGTTCAATATGGAGAAAATCTTAGCTCAAAGGTTTGCTTTCTGTGACTTTTCTCAGATAGTTGGTTTTCCTAATGCACTCCCTGATAGAGACATATGGGAAAATTTCCTCCCTGAATTTCACGCAAAGAGTTGGGAGGTACTAGCTGAGCATTTACTGGACTTTCATGAGGTTATTCATCGACTTAATATCATGCATGAAGATGTCCAGATTAAGCTCTTCAGGTATTCATTGAAGGGAGATTCTCTTGGATGGTGTCAGTCTCTTCCTGCTGCAAGCATCCACTCTTTAACAGGTTTTCATACGACTTTCAATTCATTTTGTAAATATTATTTTCCAGTTGATTGTTTGTATGAAAACTGTTGTAAGGAGTTTTCTTCGCTCCATGAAGCCTCTACTGGCCTTGAAGACCAAGCCCATGATAAAGCTTTTACTGTGGAGGAAAGCATTTGCCAGGAAAATATAGAGGCGTTGAATGATATTAATTGTGTTAGCCCTAGAACGGAAGCATTTGACATCATATCCGATTCCTCTGTTCTTTTAGATGTTCATAATGATCAACATGCCTCTTGTAGAAATTGAGAGTTTATGGAACAAATGTGGTCTATAGTAGATGGCTCACCTGGGTATCAGGTTGAAGCAGATGTTCCTAGCAGCCCTGCTTATGACGATGAAGACCTCCCCGTTTTTAAAGAAGGGATGGTTGTGGAGGAGGATTTTTCTCTTTTCCTTCAAGGGGTTTCTCACGATATATTTTTTCCTGGGAACAAAGATAAAAAGATTATGTGTGAGCAACCAGAACCAATAGGTCCCACTATCCCTAAAACGGAATTTTTTTACGGGATCACTATTCTGGAGGAGGATCATATCAATGAAGGACAACCCCTTTTTGATGTAGATTATAGTGATGATGAGCAACAAGCTTTTCCTACATTTGATCACTATAGAGATACTGAAGAGCCAGTCAGCAAGCAGAACCACCCCATGGCCCCTATTTATGACGAATACGAATCAGACCTAGGGGAGAGCCAAGAAGAAGAGTAGAAAGAGCAAGTGGAATAGGTGACTTCCTACCCGGAGCCTGCCCATTCACCTATGCAGACTCACGAAGTTCAGCCCTGTAGGAGTAGTTGTGGAGCAGAGCAGGCCTGTTGCTACCCTTTTCACAGGGTTGGCCACTCATTATATGATCTTGTTTGCGAGTACATGGAGTGGCATGTCCTTTATGCCTTGGAGCCGCCCTATTCCATATCAACTTCATCATGTGAGGAGAAGTTGAAGAGTGTAGTCGTTCTGCTGGCACAGTTACACCATCTGTTGGTGATCATCGATAGAAAGAAAGAGCTTCTCTGCAGGAAGTTACTTGATTGACTATGGTGGAAGTCTGCTTTCACCTAGCCCCATGTAAAGTGTTTTATTAGTATAGGATTGTATATAAATAATCTCCTTTGAGCATGTATCTTTATTATGTTGCTTTTATTTTTCGGCCTATATTTTCAGTAGTGGGATGTTTTGAGCCTGGCTCCATAGCCCAACAACAAGGCACTGGAACTGCAAAATGAGTCCTTAGAGCATCAAAGGGATGACTATATCCCCCCATGGAGCCTAAATGTTAGCAACATTACTTGTCTTCGGCATCGGAATATCCAGGTTTTCAGGTTGCACGAGGAGCACCCAAGCGCAGCGAACAGAAGAAGTCATTTTCAGACTTAAAATCAAGCGAACGGGCAAAATTATAGTGTCAACGGTCTGGATCCATCCATATGAGCATATCAACGGTTGGCAGGAAATCGCGAATAGAAAAGTTGCGTCGAAGATAACGCAATGGATGACGCCCATATTGTGTGCAGGGAAAGATAACAGCCATCCATCCAAAGGACGCATGGCACGAGATCTACTCACATCGGCGTTTCGGCAATCAGGAGTTCGAAGGGTGAAGGTTCCATGTTGTCCTATCTCTAGAAACCCCGAACCCCGAAAGCGTCGAAGGCGCTCAAAGTTGGGCCTGCAGTATCACGAAGCAATCTTGACCATCCGTCCACAGGAGACACCTGGCGTGCAATTAGGCTCCTTGCCTTTTTTCTCATCGCGACTCCGACGCACAAAGAGAAGCTCCTTCATATCCCCAATGCGCGAGGTGCCGGGAGTGCCCAGGGCCTGGGCCCATGGCATCGTCGGGAGAGTTCAAAACCGTCAGATCTGGAGGGATGAGTGGCGCCAGATTAAGCCGTCTCGGCGTTTCACTAATCGCAATTTCAAGAAGCAATGATCAACCCCTTCATATCCGCGAGCACCGAAAGCACCTTTGAGAGTAAGCACAGGGTCACAGCCCATGGTCACTTGGGAGACAAAGAGAGCTGTGCAGGAGGGGCCAAAGGCACCGAGTTTAGTTACAATGGAGATCATCGCGATCTCCAAGCGCCATCGGATCCGATTCTCAATCCTGTGTCTCGCTTGGAGTAAATGAAGGCATGAACGGGTGGTTGAAATCTCCTTTCGTTCATTAAGTGTGAGGTATGGAGGGTCTGGCAAGCAGTCTACTCGAAGGGGTCCTGTGTACCATTTTTCCAAAGCAACCATGCCGGAGTCTTTGAAGAGACAGAGAAGTCTGCACACGCTAGCTCGGCACTTAATGGCTCAACTACCCTCCTTACAGGAGCCATGCACAGTTAAGATGACGCGTGAAGAAGGATTTCAGTACGAGTTTGACTGAAAAGACACCAAGCCCTGGGTAACTAGACACGCCTCTGTTAGGCGAATTTTCCTGAGTATATAGGCTCAATTTTTGTATTTTGTAAGCATCGATGGTAGAGTGAGGCTCCCAATTGTAATGTTTTAATAGACACTCTAGTTCTCTGGTTATGCATCTGTGTGTAAGATTTCTTATTTAATGAAAGACAATTTTCTTATTCCATCTAGTTTTCATCTCATACTGAGGGAGTTCATGATTCACTGATTCACATGAATTATTGCAGTTGTGTTATGATAAAGGGTTTATTGTGGCACTATTGTATTCTCTGGTTTTCGGCTTTTGAATGTAAGAAGATCTCACGTTTAAATGCATTCTCCTACAGTCTACTAGAAACCTGATGTTGACAACAGACCTTCGCATCTCTCTGATACAAGTCTTCCCCCTACTCGCCCTTACTACAACTCACTATCTAAAGCTATCTAAGACCTCACTTGCCTATGCATGCCTGGCCTAGTTTCAGATTTAAAGCCACATCGTTTTGAGTTAGCTTCCATTCGATCACCCCATTAAACAAATCGTGACATAAACTGATGGGCGTCGGGCTCTGCTCCTACTGCAATCCAGGGGTGACTTCCGTCGCTAACACATGCAACCCCCTTTTATTTTTGCAGTGTTTTTCTTTGATGTTTTACAATCATTTTATCCCTAATTGATTTCAACAATGTTTAATATACATTTTCTCTAATATTTACCTTACCCTATTTTTATAATGACAATCAATCAAATTTAAACTTATAATTTAAATAGATAATCTCGCAAATTACGAATTCTCATGTATCCCCAAAAAAAAATAAAAAATATCATCACTATCTTGCGCCAAAGGTATCCACGTCGTACTCATCTCTTGGCATCCTCAGATTGTCTCCGAATATAAGGAATTCCCCTGCCCCCCGCCCCCCGCGGGAATGCGTCATTAGACGTATCCTCGTTATTAGATGACCGCGAGAATGAAAGGCCAGGCACTTGGCACTTAACCATACCCACAGCTCTACATCAAATTCATTAATCGTTCAGCATGACAGAAGGTCAACATCGCAGCTAAACGTCACGTATAATCTTCTTAACAAGTGCCGAAATCTTCAATGTGCGACGAAAAAACAGCAATCTTGTGACTGCGAGGTTTCGTTCGCCATGGGAATCTATAGTTGACTTAAGCGAGGTTTCGTTATTAACAATTTAATGAATTCACAAATTATGTATATTTTTGTGAAAGGGGTCTAAGAAGCTGTCAAGTTTAGGTTCATGTACCCTTCCCTTGTCAATCAATCAGTGTTCACTTTCCTTCTCAATTACCATAATTATCAATGGTATACTTTCGGTTACTTAGCACTGGACCACAAGCAGAGTTCTACATAAAATTCATTAATTATTTTATGAATTTGATTAACAGAAAGATTCAATAAAGATTGATTAACATGTAATATGATTAAGAAGATTCAATAAAATTTGATTAGTCTGTAATATGATTAAGAAAGGACGTTCTCTAATTGTTCTACAAAATAATTTTCATTTCGATGACATATCGAGACGTCAACATCGCAGCTTATCGTCACGTATAATCCTCTTAACAATGGGCGAAAGCTTCAATGCGCGGCGACAAAAGAGCAATCTTGTGCTTGCGTGACGCTTTCGTGGACGTGCCAAGGAATCTTTGTATTCATCAGAGCTCATTTATTTCGTCTCATTGTTAACGCCATGGGAATCGATAGTTGACTTCTGCAACCTTTAATTATTAACAATTGACAAATTGTGTTCGTTAAGTTGTGGTTGAGCGATTAATTTGTGGGAGTTTTTCTATCATTAGTCTAGGTTTCATTTTTAACTGGAAATCCTCATAACGACATATCAGAAAATCCCCGGATCTAACCCAAAAAATAAAGAATGTTCATGTTTTAAAGAAAAAAATTCAATTCAAATTGTGTATGTTTTTGTGAAAGGAGCGTCGTGAACAAGGTGTCGAGCTTAGGCTCATATAAGCTTCCCAACCAGTGTATACTTTATATTGCATCACTCTCTGCTTGAAAGCGAGTTGTGCTTGACTTATGCGAGGTTTCATTATTAACAATTGAGAAATTGTGTTGGCTGAGTTGTGGTACAACGATTAATGGGTGGGATTTTTCCATGATCCAGAATATTTTTAATATCTAATTGAGAATCTTCAAAATGACATATATAGATAGTGATTTCACTTTCGGATATTATGTTATAAAATATGTTATATTATAAAAACATTTGACAAATTTGTTAAGAAAAATATTTAATTACATTTTTAACTAGTTAATTAGTTAGTTTACTATTAGAGGAGTTGGTAACTCCATAACTTTTTTGTAATTATATTATGTAACTATATATGTTAATATTAATAAAATACACATCAATAGTGTAGTGTGTTGCATCAATTTTGTCTTTGCTTAATCTTTTCATGGTATCAGAAGAACTAGGTCTCACTTCATCACTGAAGGGCCCACGATCCAGGGTATGTGAAAATTGAGGTTACCTCACTCCATCAGTGGAAGGCCCACAATCCAGGGTATGTGAAAGTTTAGGTTACCACAATGCTCCTTATTGTGAGATCAAAGATCAGTGAAGAATGCAGTAGAGTCGGGCCTCACTCCATCACTGCAGGGCCCACGATCTAGGGTATGTGAAAGTTGAGCTTACCGCAATGCTCCTCATTGTGAGATCAAAGGTCAGTCAAGAGTGCAGTAGAGCCGAACCGAGCCGTTCGAGTGTATGGAAGCCAGGAATTTCGCACGCAAGAATCAAGGGAGGTTATGTTGGACGCCGGGTTTAGAGAAAGAGATGTGGAGACCAAGTTTAAAGAAAGAGCAACGGAAGATTATAGTAACCTGTGTGAAAGACTCGCCCAGTGAGCATGTAACTGATATAGGGAGTCCTCATGAATCCAATTACGGTGGAGAAGCTCAGACACAAACAAGGATAAAGAAAATTATTTTATTACAATTTTATTATAAATTTTAAAGAGGACGTGAGTTTTATTTTAAGTTTCAGCCATCATAAAGAAATAAAAGAAAACAAAGTGGTTTTTGAATTATAAAAGAGGAGTGTTTTAGTTTAATGTTTTAGAGGAGGCCGTATAAAAAGAAAGGCTAAAAAGGATAGAAAGGATTTGTCATTAACAAAGATCATCGCCAGTCTGCAAAAAGAAAGAAGACCGATAAGGCATTGAGAATGGAATGAACTATTTCATGTGATATCGAATTGCAACAGACATATATGTAAATGTTATGGTTGAAGTGGATTCGGATGAAATTCTTAAAATGTTTGGGAATAGTTTGTTTGTTGAAAGCATGCTTAATATGTTGAGTTGTTGCTTGTGTAAGTTGTTAAAGTTGATGAAAATAACTTTAATGTTTTATTGAGTCTAGCTAACTCAATATTGGTATAATTATTTTGTTAGAATTCACCAATCTAACAAATGACATAAGAATATGGAAATCTAGGACGAAAGTACATTCAAGAGAAAAAAAGAAAAACAAATGTGAAGCATGGTGATGAGATTTATTTTGACATTTATAAAGAGGGTTGCAAAGAGATAAGAAGTTCAGTGAATCAAAGAAGCATATTCTAGCCAGACCAACAAAGCCCATAGATGAAGAAGAGTCACCTTGAAGCGAAAATCGAAGATCGAGGCTTAGGTGTCTGCATTATTGAACAATAAAAACTGCATGCAAAAAAAACTCACCCCGAGAAAGGAAACCAAAAATCCGTGGAGAAGAAAGATGGGTAGAGACATAAAGAAAGAGTGGAGAAGAGAATGCAACAAAATACAACTAAATTTTGTTAAATTTTTTGTTTTTTTCATTTACCAACAAATATAAGAAGAAATTAATTGTTGTAATTCGAGGGATGCATGTTTGGTTGTATCCGACTAAATTGTTCTAATTTGAGGGGTGCATGTTGGTTGTACCCGATGCCCCAGTATACACTTCAGTAAACTTTTTGGTTTAAGTTTTTTGGTCCCATTTGTAAGGAGTTGTGAGCTTTGCTATAGGCAAGTTTTGTTCCCCATGTTCAGTAAGCCCTGATTGAATCACGCCTACATAGGTCAATATGTGATCATGTAGCATGTATCCTTGGTTTCGAGCAACATGAAGCAATTATCATTGGTTTCAAGCAGCTTGAGGCATTGCCCAGTGGAGGAATGTGGTATTAAGTCCACTTTGGTAGTTACGAGGGTGTCTACTCATATGGTAACTTGATGATTGTATCAGATAATTTGAATATTCGATTAACATGGGAAATGTGAGATATGTGAGATATTAATCTCAAAGTTGGTTAGGACCAAGTTTTGTTTAAGGGCGAGTGTGAAGTCTAATACATTCGTAGTTGGTGATAATGATAGTTTTTATCGGATGTAATTAAGAGGAGGTGTTAAGAAAAATACCTAATTACATTCTTAACTAATTAATTAGTTAGTTTACCATTACAAGAGTTGATAACTCCGTGACTTCTTATAACCATATTGTGTAACTATACATGATCATATTAATAGAATACACATCAATAGTATAGTCTATTGCACCAATTTTATCTCTGGTTAATCTTTTCAAAATTATGTATATTTTTGTGAAAGGAGCACCTTCAACAAGATGTCAAGCTTAGCCTCATATGACCTTCCCAATCGATGTATACTTTATATTGCATCACTCTTTGCTCGAAAGTGAGTTGTGGTTGGCAATTAACATAAGTCCATTTTTTTTGGGTTAAAAATCATTTGTGCGATAATTCATTTGAGATCTTTGGTGGATCCTTTAAGTGAGTGAGAACCCTACAAAATATGTCGACCTCCAAGGTTTAACTCGTGGACTTCAGTGCAATGGCTCATCGTTGATCACCATAATCGATATTTGATGTTGAGATCAATTTGCCTTGGCCTTTTAAGTTAGCCTTTCATTAATCTCTCTTAAGTTACTTTTTTGAATTTAACTATCTTTCCTTTCCCATAAGTGTTTTAAATGGATTAGTTTTTGGTTCTAGATGTGTGTCATACACTTTGCAATTTTGTATCAAGTATTATCTCAATGAATGATGATGAATGATGAGAAATTGTAGCAAATGAAAAGACTAGCAATGTCACCTGGAGAATTAATTGTTGGTCCCAACATGTAATTCAAAAACCATAAATAATTTATGGTTCTGTTAATGCTTATTTATTGAGTGCTTGGGTTGAATATATTATGGTTTATGGTTTTGTTAATGCTTATTTATTGAGTGCTTGGGTTGAATATATTATGGTTTATGGTTTTGTTAATGCCTAAATTTCTTTGAAATTTACTTTGTTGAATACATTTCTTGAAATGATGAAGACTTTTTCATGTATTATAACCATTTGTTACTTGTTGAATAATACATTGATCATGTTTTGAAGTGTTTTTCCTAAGAAATCATATGTATGTGTTGTTTATAACTGCAACTATGCTTATTTGAGACTGCATGTGTCAAATTTAATAGTGCTTGGTAGGATATTAAATTTTGAATCGTTGTAATTGATAGTATAATTTGATTGTAATATTTTATCTTTTAATTTTTCAATCATTAATAAGTATATAACATAAATTCAATCATTAATAATTGAATAACATGAATTGATTTTAAACCAAAATTTATTTAATTTTTCCAGTTCATTGAGGGCTTGTTGTAACATGCTCAACATGAAGTTTGTTGTCTTTATTTGAGGTCTCGTGGCCACAAACTTAAGGTGTTATTTAGTTAAGGTGTTATTAAGCTATCACACTATAATTTAAAAAAAAAAGATGGTAAAGTAAAATGAATGACGTGAAAGAGGAATGCATGTGTAAACAAAGACAAGCACTACTATTTATTATAAATAATGTTAATATTATTTAAATGGTAAAAAACCGCCTAAAAAATGAGAAAAACAGTTTAAATGAATTTTAAAACCTCCTAATGCAAAGATGAAAACTCCATAGATATGTTTTTATTATCTAAATTGGTAAAAACACCACCTAAAGAGATAAGGAAAACAACTTAATTGAATTAAAAAAACACCTAAATTAAAAGCCCCCAAAGTAAATTGGGAAAAAAAATATTATATGAAGTAACAAAACCACCTAAATAAATGACAATAGAAACCACCTAAATAACCAAGAAAAGCTTTGAATAAATAAGATATTTCCAAAAGAAATATGAAATCCACTGGCATAAATATGGAAAACCACCCAAAATACATACGAAAACTACTTAATGAATGACAAAACAAGAATCTGTCTAAATATATGAAACAAAAACGACAACATTAAAATGAAATCGATCTAAATAAAGAAGAAAAATGACCAAAATGGGTGAAAACCTGCCGAAATAACAAAAATATCTACAACAAATGCGCAATCAGATAAATACGAAGTTTGGCTGCATACATAAGAAATTCACCTAAATACATTAGAAAACTAGGAAAATAGCAGGTGAAGAGGAAAAATCAAGACCTGGATCGGCGATAAAGTTTTCTGGTAGAAAGTATCTGTGAATTTTTTTACTCTATCCTCTGCAAGGCTTTTGCAAACCTTGACATCTATAATGTAGCTTCTGAGCAATTGGTGGTATTCTCAACGTGATTTGAAGCCAATTGGTATCCATGGCTCAAAACCACCTCCCCCACGCTCTTGTCGGTCACCAGGAATGCAAAGACCGTGAAGCATAAGAGAATAACTATAAGCAAGAATCCTCGGTTCGAAACCACCTCCCCCACGCCCTTGTCAGTCACAACGAACACAAAGACCGTGAAGCTGAAAAGCAAAACTATAACAAGAGCATAACCAGTAGATAGACCCACAACAACTATCATACCTTGCACCAGACCCCTATTAGGCCAACGATGGATGCCACCATGAAGAAAACGCCGATGGCTATCATCGACTTTTCAAGAAGCTTCTCGCAGTCGGTTTTCCCTGTTCGCCAATAATATCCCTCCTAAGATCCAGATTGAAAACACAAATGTGATTAAGTTGGGGATCGTGATTGTGAACGAAATATGGGGTCAATAAAAGGTCCATGTTGAATGCCTATTAATTATCAATCATGTCACCGTCACCCGAGCATTAAACCAATGTTGATGTCAAAGCACTTATAGTAGGATGAAAATTTAACCCAGTGCATTTCCACCTTTACAACAAGTCATCGAGGATTCGACAACTTGATAGGTTATGTTAGAACACTTATAATTTTCAACTTTTATTCTTTTGTTTTTATGTTTTAGAAATAATTTTTTACTAAAAAGAAAAAAACTTAGGAAACTATCTTTTAATTTAAAATAAATTCATTGGTTGTTATATATTAATAAAGCGCTTACAATAACACCTGTTGATGAGTTGTATTATTTGATCAAACGGTTCTTGTGATCCTCGAAATACAAAAGTTTCCCGAATTGTAAAAGAAAAAGATTTAGCGAACACTTCGGAGCTTCGTGCTTCGGGAGTTCCAAGCAATCTAAAATGAAAAAACCCTGAATCTACGAAGTCCCAAACATTTTTCCTAGTGACAATTTTTATAAAAGACTTACAGATGAGTCATAGGACACATGTCTTCTAATCATTTTGGCACTGACACATGGCACTTATTTTTAACATTTGTGTCGGATTATTCCCTCGATTCAAGTGGCATGTCTCACTCCTCCTTTTTTGACACATCACCAAGAATGACGACATCTCCGCCATGCCACTCCGAGAGATTTCCCTTTGGGAGTTTAAACAAATATTGAGTTCACAAAGTGTCGAAGTAATGAATATTACAAAAAAGTAAAATTGTTTTAAAGAGTTAATAAAACATTTAATAACTTTAATTAATCACGATTAAGTATTAATTAATCACTCTGCAGTTTTGGTCTCCAAGAGATTTCTCTCATGCTATATCCAAAACTTGCGAATGACGAACCGCACTTTTAAAACAAATGAACTCCCGGAATTCTGAAGCCTCAAAATACATGTAACGGTTCGAAATGTTTACTTCGGGAATTTGGCCTTTGGAGGATTTCTATTGTGTCACATACAAAACCTCTGAATGTTGAACCACCAAAGTATTAATGACATTTATGATTGGCTAAAGTTAACGAGTTGAATAAAGATTGTGAATCGCTAGGTAATAAATTCCATTAAATTTTTAATAATTTTTTTATCAGTAGATCTACATGAAGATCAATAGACTTTATGAATAAAACACTTCGAATTTCGATTCATTTTACCATTTACAATTAGCAGTTTTTCATTCAGTGAAGAGCTTATAGACTTCTCTTGTTATAGGAATTCTAATTTTATTTCCCTAAGGATTATGGTGCCATGTAAAGCTGTGAAAAAGAAAGATGCATCAGCTGATGATTCCAATCCAAAAACAGAGGTTCTATCAGACACCACTCCACGAATTACGGATGGCATTAACTCATGGAAGTAGTTTTATGATATCTTAGAGCATGAAATGATTAACTTTCCAGACGATTTTGCCGAGGAAGATGACGAGTCCTTCTCAACCAAGCTTAGATTGGTAGCACAATTGGAATTGCACAAGATTACTGCATGACACAATATTTTACCCTACAATGATATGATAAGTTGGGCTCTGGAGCATGTCGACATTCAAACCATAAGCATTATCATCCATTAGAAGACCTTCATCGGCTCTTTTCAACTGAAGAACCTACAAGTAATGTACAAACTCTATTCTACACCCAAATATACTCACAATGCAACATTTATCCTAGATTTTGAAAGAAAAGAATGCACTCAATACAATAGAAATGGACATGATATAATCAAGTCCTGGTGGGGACATCCGTATAAATTCAAAACCGAGGCACATGGTATGCATTCCACAACGTCCTTAGATGCTCATATATTATATATAACCATGATGCCTTACCATCTATTTGGGAAATAGAACCCTGCGCATTTCTCATTTGAGTGGGTAGCTATAATGAATGAAGTAGTCGAGGGTTATACCTTCAATTGGGTTAAAATGTTGTCTAATAACATGGATAATGAAATTGTTGAGTACCAATCATTGAAATCAAAAGGGAAACCTTCTCCCTTTTATATGTCTGCATATATCATGGATTCCATTTGTTTCATGACGCCATTCCCCCTGATGAACTAGAGTTGGACCCCGGGTAGTGCAAAACCTATACATGTCTACCACTCCAAACCATGGGAAGAAAATGTTAAAGATTTCTTTTAAGAAATCTTTCACAAGCGTAGTGGTACCTATTCATACAACTATAAATGGCCACATGCCACCCAGAATTTCAGAGAAGATTATGGGAAACCTAGGTACATTTGCATATTGGTATATTGAGGAGAACTTCTCCTACATTAGAGTGCCTGGTTGTTTTTTTCCCTCTCATTCCCTTCCAAAATTTTTACTTGACAAGATGGTGTGCAGAGAAGTGGCATACCAAACAATAGCAGGAGGTATCACCAAGGAATTGAAAGCGGCTCAAAAAAAGGTATGGCCAACATTTCCCATTCAGGTTGGTATGTTTACATTATTAGACTTTGGTCATACCAAAGTCGAGGTTGCAACATTGGAAGATGTCAAAGTAATTGACATCGAATTCAAAATACATGATCCACATAAAGATAGTAGAGAATCATTTGGCTCAATACAACATGAAAAGGTACATCCATGAAGAGTCTCCTTATGATGAGATTTTCAAGGGAGCTAGACCTATGAAGAGGTTCAAATTAGATTCTAGACTCTGCCTCTTGACCAACAGACTGGTTTCCTCAGCTTTCAAAAGCATAGACGGAATTTTTTCCCTAAGATCTTATAAGGAGAGTCAAGGCCCATGCCATCTTTATAAGAAGCTAAATCCATAGAATCTGAGCCAAGTTGCTCCACTAAAAACAAAGTTGAAGAAGTTTTGAAGAGTTCATAAGGGTTATTTAAAGAGATAAAAACATCATTGCTAGGTCTAAATGATCAACAAATATTAGACCAGTTTGAAGCTTTCATGAATTAGGGACAATTTTTTCCTCATTCAACACCAGCTACTTCTATTAGCACCCCAAATACAATAGTTCCATAAATCTCTACAACAATTATCTCTCATATTCCCTCATTAACCTCGTTAGTGACTAGTTTTGGAACTCCTAGTTCAGAGATCGTTCATGTAGATGATCTTACTCCTATATTTCTTGAATAAATGCCTCCATCAAGTTTCTTTTTCAACAAGAAAGGGTGAAATCACGGAGGTGGGTTACACTTTCGTGACAATCAGGTCTCCAAAATTCCGAAAAACATTTTTTCGGTCGAACTCATAATATTTTTCGGCCGAAAGATATTGTTTTCAGCCGAACTATTTTTCGCCCGAAAAAAGAAACGTCAAATCGAACGATGCAATAACCACACCCTCGATTTTCATGTACAAATTTAGTCGTCTGGATATTTTCTTTCCGACAATCCTCTTTCGACCGAACAAATTTTCGGCTGAAAGATAGTTTGACCGAAAGATTGTTTATATATCAACCAAACATCGATGTTGAAACATTTTACAAAATTTGTTGTCGTTTCGGACATGAGGTCGTGAGGTCGTCTGTGAGGAGGTTGCGCTTGTGAGGTCGCCGAGAGGTCGTGAGCGTAGGGGTCGTCGTGAGTTCGTGAGCGCAGGGGTCGTTGTTGTGTTTGCAAGTGTGGATGCACTGAACAACAGGTAAGTTTCTATACTGTAGAATATATAATCAGTAATAAGTTTTAAAATTTATGGTTTAAATGTAATTATTTGTAGTGTTGGACTGTGAGGTGGCTGCAGGTGGCTAGCCCTGTGGCCAAGCCATGGGCATGCCCACAGCTTGGCCACAGGGCTGGCCACCTGCGACCAACTCACAGTCACAGTCCAATAGAATATCAATTTAGTAACACTTTATAGTGTAATTTGTAGTGTTGGACTGTGTAATTTGTAATCTCGACTGTGTAATTTGTAGTGTTGGACTGTGAGTTGGCCACATGTGGCCAACTCAGTCAGTCCAGTAGAATATAATTTTAGTAATAATTTGTAGTGTAAATTCTAGTGTAATTTGTAGTGTAATTTGGACTGTGTAATTTGTAGTGTTGGATTGTGACTATGAGTTGGTCGCAGGTGGCTAGCCCTGTGGCCAAGCCGTGGCCATAGGGCTGGCCACCCGTGGCCAACTCACAGCCACAGTCCACTAGAATATAATTTTAGTAATAATTTGTAGTGTTGGACTGTAATTTGTAATTTGGACTGTGTAATTTGTAGTGTTGGATTGTGAGTTGGTCGTGGGTGGCCAGTCCTGTGGCCAATCCGTGGGCGTGCCTACGACTTGGCCACAGGGATGGCCACCCGCGACTAACTCACAGTCACAGTCCAGTAGAATATAATTTTAGTAATAATTTGTAGTGTTGGACTCTGTAATTTGGACTGTGTAATTTGTAATTTGTAGTGTAATTGTAGTGTAATTTGTAGTGTTGGACTGTGAGTTGGCCGCGGGTGGCCAGCCCTGTGGCAATTTGGACTGTGTAATTTGTAATTTGTAGTGTAATTTGTAGTGTTGGAC